>SJXO01003433.1:123375-207491 GCA_006408615.1 Connochaetes taurinus | reverse complement strand
ATATATATATATATATATATATATATACACACCTATGGCTGATTCATGTTGAGGTTTGACAGAAAACAACAAAATTCTGTAAAACAATTATTATTTGATTAAAAATAAATTAATAATAATAAAAATAAATAATCATATAAATAAATGAGAAGAGGAAACACACACACACACAAAGAAGCTAGGGAGGAACATCTGTTAGGAAGCTATTTTAGTTATCCTCTTCTGAGCCATAAAGAGTGATAAAAACAAATAGAAATAGGCAATTAAAATAAATTACTTAATTTTTAAAATGACATTGTGAATGAAATGTCAATTTTTTAAAACTTGCTATATTACTTAAAAATTGATAATTGCCATATTATAATTACATTTTAAGTAATTTCACAAAACTATGCCTGAAATGAAAAAAAAAATTATAGTGTTCATGCATATGTGCTTAGTTGCTCAGTCCAACTCGTAGCAACACCATGGACTGTAGACCACCAGGATCTTCTGTGCATGGGATTCTCCAGGCAAGAATACTGGAGTGGATTGCCATTCTCTTCTCCAAGGGATCTTACTGACCTATGGATTGAATCTTATCTCTTGCATTGCAGGCTGTGGCTCAGCAGTAAAGAATCTGGCTGTCAAGTAGGAGATCTGGGTTTGACCCCCTGGGTCAGGAAGATCCCCTAGAGAAGGAAATGGCAACCCACTCCAATATTCTTGCCTGGGAAATCCCATGGACAGAGGAGCCTGGTGGGATACAATCCATAGAGTCACAAAGAGTCAGACATGACTGAGCGACTAAGAACAGCAACATTATGGTGATGTTATATAATCTATTTCCTCAGTTTATACTTAATACAAAACTGACATTGAAATTAATATTTCCTTTTTATGTAACTTGTAAAAAAAAATACCACTTAACACATATTCAACTTATAGACCCTCATGAATCGAGGCTTATCAAAATTAATTAGAGGAAACACTGTAAATTTTAATGTGATAAAATGAATTTATAAATAGAAAATATGGGGAAATTTTATATTTTAACTTATCACCATCCTCACCTTAATTTCTGCTTTTACATTGTCAACTTCAGTGGTATCTTTAATTAGTATAACTACTCATTTTCTATTTTAATAGAGAATATATATATTCATAGTCATAGCTTAAGTAAATTAATTAAAATATATAGCTTTGTCCATATAAGAACTTCAGAAGCTATTTTCACTACTCTCTCAAAGTGAACATTTATATTACTGTATTATATAACTCAGTTTCAAACTCTTAGGAAATTGTAACAGTAGAATAATGCAAGAAATTTCAATATTTTTTTCAGGCCACTCCCTACCTCAGGACACAATTGGTCTTGAATCATGCCAACTACTTTATTCCTATATAGAAAAGAAAGATTTTTATTCTTTATAGTCTGGAAGTCTCCAGCTGTATAATAAACTTACATTAAAAAGATATTTGTTGCATCATTTCAGTTCAGTTCAGTCGCTCAGTCATGTCCGACTCTGCAACCCCATGAATCGCAGCATGCCAGGCCTCCCTGTCCATCACCAACTGCCGGAGTTCACTCAGACTCACGTCCATTGAGTCAGTGATGCCATCCAGCCATCTCATCCTCTGTCATCCCCTTCTCTTCCTGACCCCAATGCCTCCCAGCATCAGAGTCTTTTCCAATGAGTCAACTCTTCTCATGAGGTGGCCAAAGTACTGGAGTTTCAGCCTTAGCATCATTCCTTCCAAAGAAATCCCAGGGCTGATCTCCTTCAGAATGGACTGGCTGGATCTCCTTGCAGTCCAAGGGACTCTCAAGAGTCTTCTCCAACACCACAGTTCAAAAGCATCAATTCTTCAGCACTCAACCTTCTTCACAGTCCAACTCTCGCATCCATACATGACCACAGGAAAAACCATAGTCTTCACTAAAGGGACCTTATTTGGCAAAGTAATGTCTCTCTTTTGAATATGCTATCTAAGTTGGTCATAACTTTTCTTCCAAGGAGTAAGTGTCTTTTAATTTCATGGCTGCAATCACCATCTGCAGTCACTGTTTCCACTGTTTCCCCATATAATCAAGCTATTCACTGCTGCTGGTGCTGCTGCTGCTAAGTCACTTCAGTCGTGTCCAACTCTGTGTGACCCCATAGATGGCAGCCCATCAGGCTCCACCATCCCTGGCATTCTCCAGGCAAGAACACTGGAGTGGGTTGCCATTTCCTTCTCCAATGTATGAAAGAGAAAAGTGAAAGTGAAGTTGCTCAGTCGTGTCCGACTCTTAGCGACCCTATGGACTGCAGCCTACCAGGCTCCTCTGTCCATGGGATTTTCCAGGCAAGAGTACTGGAGTGGGGTGCCATTGCCTTCTCCGAGCTATTCACTACTCTTCATAAAATAGCCCTTCAGTTACTTGCGATCTGTCCCTAGTGATATTTGACATAAGGCTATCAGGTCAGATATTTTGGCCAAAAATATTTTTACCCAAAACAAAGCAGCATTAATCAACTTTTAGAACAAAAAGTCCTTTGGGATGGTGTACTTTGCTACTTGTTTAATTTTTTGTTGTTGTTGTTTAAAATTTTTGATTCAGTGATTATAGAAAATATGTCCCACAATAACAATAACAATGATAATTCTTTCTATTTTTTGCATTGAAAGCAGAAAGCAAAGGTCACTTCACGCTCTGAAATAAACAACAAGTTACAGAGGTACATACTTGGATATATTTTACTGTATAACCAGTCAAACGTGCAGGAGGATTAATCTTATATCCATTTAATGTATGATTTTTTTTAATACTGAGACATAACAGTTATAAGGTGATTAGACTGCATAAAGGTCACCATTCACTTTCATTCAAACAGAAAATCTGAAGCAATTTCTTAAACTTTTCTAAACTACTGCATGTGAATAGCTTCTGAATGTTATAAGGCTTATTTAAGTACAAGATGATGGTTGTGGGAACTCTAGTAATCAATGTATGATATTAATTGTTTTTCTTGATATCAAGGGTAACTTTAACTCAATATTTTCATTGCATTCATGGCCAGAAATATTAAAAGATAAAGAGCCTATATTTAATTCACTGATGGCTGAAGTTGACTATAATCTCCCGTCAAATGTGCATTCCATCAGTCCTCTTCCTCCAAATTTCTTCTTCAAACAACAGGTGCACCTGGTTCCCTACAATCTCCCTAGGCATCATGGTGCTGGAGTTGTCCAAGTAGTAGAACTCTGATCCAAGATGTTGGGGATTTCTCCTGGAGAACTGTCAGTACTATATTCCTGCTGCAGGTTGGGATTATCTGACCCAGACCAAGTATGTTCTATGCATTCTTATTGTCAGATTCCCTCTGTTCTTTCTTCTATTCCAGTGAGTTTTCAGTGTACAATAGAGTGTGTTTGCTCACTATATATTCTTCCATATTATTTAGGAAATGAAATTTTAAACTATGAGTTCTTTAGTATTTCATCTTTTGAAATCACTCTTCTGATCTGTTGGAAATTAAAAATCTATTTTACTAAACTCTCTGTAATAAATGGGATCTTTCTGATCTCTTTGTACTTCTTCAATATGTGTTTCCTGAGAATGTGATAATTGAGTGCCCTAGTTGCCTGACCTGGATGAATGGCCACTGGTATGAGTAAAATATATATGGTAAAAGAGAAAAGCTAATTCATAATAAGTATTTCAAATTAATATTTTATCTCTAGTTGGCTTATTTATCCTCCACTAAAGAGAATGATTTTCAAATTACTCCTCAAAACACAGATACTATTTTAATCTTATTTGTAGTTTTTCTGTCATCCATGCACAGTGCTAAGAATTAACTAGGAGCTCAAAAATACTTATTAGTCTGTTTACATTGTCATAGGTCCAGAATGTCACTATGGTCTTTAATGAAAGCTTCAATTTTATTAATCTAGTCAATATTCCAAAGATATTTATTGAGAGATTTCAATGTGCCAGCCACTGATAAGTTTTATGGATGGAAACACAAAAACCTAAATGTTGCACTGTTGTGCCCTTAAAGATGTAACAGTCTCTTTAAGATAGCCAAGGAAATAGAAATGAAGACAGCCAAGGAAATAGAAAATAACAAAAACTATATAAACTCCATGATAGCAGTCATCATTTTGGTTCACTAATGTATCTCCAACACCTAACATAGTATCTGACATAGAATAGTTGAACCATAAACTTTTATTGGCTATTTTATGGCTAAGTACTATAAAAAAACAACAGTTCTCTAATGAGTCATGATTAGGTTTGAGATTATTTCACAAGCAAAGTGTACCCAGTTACTGCTAAACTATCAATATTTGCAAAAAAAAAAAAAAACAAATATTTTTTTTAAAAAATTAAGTATTTAGCTTTATTTGTAATATAATTGCCTCTCATTTGTTTTTCAAAGTACTTAGAAAGACTGGTGTATAAATTCTGCTAAAGTGAGACTATGTTTTTTTTTTTTTAAGTAGATTTTTATCACAGCACTGTTTTTATTTGGTCAGATTGTCTTGTAATCCTGCTTCAAATTCTTATTAAAAATGTGATTTTTCAAGAGGCTACCTAATTTCTCTGAGCTTTACCTTCCTCATTTGTAAAATACAGATAATAGTATTCCTATTTCATGGATGTGCTCTATGGATTAAATTCTTCACAAAGTGCTCAGAATAACCATAACATGTAGTGTTATAGGCAATAAGCACAGTCGAGAGGAGCTACCCCATGTCCAAAGTCAGGGGCAGAAGCTGCAAGGACCCCATGCCTGAAGGGCAGTGGCCAAGAGGAATTACCCCACATCTGAGCTCAGGGGAGGCGGCTGAGAGTGCCAGGCTGTGATGGTGCAGGAACGGCCGAGAGGAGCTATCCTGCATCTGAGGCCAGGGGCTGCGGCCAGGAGGAGCCATCCCAAGTCCAAGGAGCAATGGCTGTGTGAGTGCAGGATGGCCTAGAGGAGCTAACCCATGTTGAAGGTCAGGAAGGGTGGCGGTGAGGAGATACCCCTCATCCAAGGTAAGGAGCAGTGGCTGAGCTTTGCTGGAGCAGCCATGAAGAGATAACCCACACTCAAGGTAAGCAAAACCCAAGTAAGATGGTAGGTGTTGCAAGAGGGCATCAGAGGGCAAACACACTGAAATAATACTCACAGAAAACTAGTCAATCTGATCACACTAGGACCACAACCTTGTCTAACTCAATAAAACTAAACCATGCCTGTGGGGCAACCCAGGGCCGGCGGGTCATGGTGGAGAGGTCTGACAGAATGTGGTCCACTGGAGAAGGGAATGGAAAACCACTTCAGTATTCTTGCCTTGAGTACCCCATGATAAGTATGAAAAAGCAAAATGATAGGATACTGAAAGAGGAACTCCCCAGGTCATAAGGTGCCCAACATGCTACTGGAGATCAGTGAAGAAGTAACTCCAGAAAGAATGAAGGGATGGAGCCAAAGCAAAAACAATACCCAGCTGTGGCTGTGCCAGGTGATAGACAAAAGGTCCGATGCTGTAAAGAGCAATATTGCATAGGAACCTGGAATGTCAAGTCCATGAATCAAGGCAAATTGGAAGTGGTCAAACAAGAGATGGCAAGAGTGAACTTTGACATTCTAGAAATCAGCGAAATAAAATGGACAGGAATGTGTGAATTGAACTCAGATGACTGTTATATCTACTACTGCTGCCAGGAATCCCTCAAAAGAAATGGAGTAGCAATCATGCAGAATGAAGCAGGGCAAAGACTAATAGAGTTTTGCCAAGAAAATGTACTGGTCATAACAAACACCGTCTTCCAACAACATAAGAGAAGACTCTACACATGGACATCACTAGATGGTCAACACTGAAATCAGATTGATTATATTCTTTGCAGCCAAAGATGAAGAAGCTCTATACAGTCAACAAAAACAAGACCAGGAGCTGGCTGTGGCTCAGATCATGAACTCTTTATTACCAAATTCAGACTCAAATTGAAGAAAGTAGGGAAAACCGCTAGACCATTCAGGTACGACCTAAATCAAATCCCTAATGATTATACAGTGGAAGTGAGAAATAGATTTAAGGGTCTAGATCTGATAGACAGAGTGCCTGAAGAACTATGGAATGAGGTTCATGACATTGCACAGGAAACAGGGAACAAGACCATCCCCATGGAAAAGAAATGCAAAAAAGCAAAATGGCTGTCTGGGGAGGCCTTACAAATAGCTGTGAAAAGAAGAGAGGTGAAAAGCAAAGGAGAAAAGAAAAGATATAAGCATCTGAATGCAGAGTTCCAGAGAATAGCAAGAAGAGATAAGAAAGCCTTCTTCAGCGATCAATGCAAAGAAATAGAGGAAAACAACAGTATGGGAAAGATTAGAGATCTCTTTAAGAAAATTAGAGATACCAAGGGAAAATTTAGTGCAAAGATGGGCTCGATAAAGGACAGAAATGGTATGGACTTAACAGAAGCAGAAGATATTAAGAAGAGGTGGCAAGAATACACAGAAGAACTGTACAAAAAAGATCTTCATGACCCAGATAATCATGATTGTGCGATCACTCATCTAGAGCCAGACATCCTGGAATGTGAAGTCAAGTGGGCTTTAGAAAGCATCACTACGAACAAAGCTAGTGGAGGTGATGGAATTCCAGTTGAGCTATTTCAAATCCTGAAAGATGATGCTGTGAAAGTGCTGCACTCAATATGCCAGCAAATTTGGAAAACTCAGCAGTGGCCACAGGACTGGAAAAGGTCAGTTGTCATTCCAATCCCAAAGAAAGGCAATGCCAAAGATTGCTCAAACTTCTGCACAATTGTACTCATCTCACATGCTAATAAAGTAATGCTCAAAATTCTCCAAGTCAGGTTTCAGCAATATGTGAACCGTGAACTTCCTGATTTTAAGCTGGTTTTAGAAAAGGCAGGTGAGCCAGATATCAAATTGCCAACATCTGCTGGTCATGGAAATAGCAGGAGAGTTGCAGAAAAACATCTATTTCTGCTTTATTGACTATGCCAAAGCCTTTGACTGGGTGGATCACAGTAAATTGTGGAAAATTCTGATAGAGATGGGAATACCAGACCACCTGACCTGCTTCTTGAGAAATCTGTATGCAGGTCAGGAAGCAACAGTTAGAACTGGACATGGAACAACAGACTGGTTCCAAATAGGAAAAGGAGTACGTCAAGGCTGTACATTGTCACCCTGCTTATTTAACTTATATGCAGAGTACATCATGTGAAAAGCTGGACTGGAAGAAACACAAGCTGGAATCAAGATTGCTGGGAGAAATATCAGTAACCTCAGATATGCAGATGACACCACCCTTATGGCAGAAAGTGAAGAGGAACTAAACAGCCTCTTGATGAAAGTAAAAGTGGAGAGTGAAAAAGTTGGCTTAAAGCTCAGCACTCAGAAAACAAAGATCATGGCATGTGGTCCCATGACTTCATGGGAAGTAGATGGGAAACAGTGTCAGACTTTACTTTTTTGGGCTCCAAAATCACTTCAGATGGTGACTGCAGCCATGAAATTATAAGACCAAGCTAGATAGCATATTATAAAGCAGAGACATGACTTTGCCGACTAAGGTCCATCTAGTCAAGGCTATGGTTTTTCCAGTAGTCATGAATGGATGTGAGAGCTGGACTGTGAAGAAGGCTGAGCTGTGAAGAAGAATTGATGCTTTTGAACTGTGGTGTTGGAGAAGACTCTTGAGAGTCCCTTGGACTGCAAGGAGATCCAACCAGTCCACTCTGAAGGAGATCAGCCCTGGGATTTCTTTGGAAGGAATGATGCTAAAGCTGAAGCTCCAGTACTTTGGCCACCTCATGCAGAGAGTTGACTCATTGGAAAAGACTCTGATGTTGGGAGGGATTGGGGGCAGGAGGAATAGGGCACGACAGAGATTGAGATGGCTGGATGGCATCACTGACTCCATGACTGTGAATCTGAGTGAACTCCTGAAGTTGATGATGGACAGGGAGGCCTGGCATCCTGCGATTCATGGGTAGCAAAGGGTGAATCACAACTGAGTTACTAAACTGACCTGAACTTTAATGTTATATGAAAATGAATGTAGTGAAAATGAAATTTGCTCAGTCATGTCCGACTCTTCATGATCCCATGGACTATACAGTCCAAGGAATTCTCTAGGCCATAATCTTGGATTGGGAAGCCTGTCCCTTCTCCAGGGGATCTTTCCAACCCAGGGATTGAGCCCAGGTCTCCTGCAGTGCAGGCAGATTCTTTACTAGCTGAGCCACAAGGAAAGCCCAAGAATACTGATGTGGGTAGCCTATCCTTCTCCAGAGGATCTTCCCGACTCAGGAATCGAACTGGGGTCTCCTGCATTCTAGTGAGTTCTTTACCAACTGAGCTATCAGGGAAGCCCACTAACTATTCTTATTATGCTACAACTTTTTTTTTTATAACAATGAAGGGGGAAAAAAAAAAACAGAGGGTGTAGTCCAGACTAGCATGTTGACATTTCCATATTATTCTCGGGATGGCCCGTAAGAATGGTTGAACTATGAGAACTATCATTTGATCATAGCAGAAATACAGATTAGAAAAACCATAATAGAATGGTTATAGACTATCCTGAGAGACAATAAGTACAGTATCTCAGGCCTGCATATTCTCAGTAGCTGTGAAGCATATATTATACAGGTTAATTTATTTATCTTAGGTGAGTTATCTATTCTTTTGCTGCCTGATTTCTAGTATCTTCACCCAATATCCTTTCTTATTCTTTCAGTTAAGGTATTGTATTTTAAAATCAGAGTTAATATATTCCCTAGAAGGAAGTTAGATACTTAGAGGTTTTTTTTTTTTCCTTCAATCTCTGATTTATTTTACCCTGTGCCCTTAAGGCAGTTCTGACAATGCCATTGTTCAACCTAGGAAATGAAAGTTTTATAAATTTCAAAATGTTCATAAAATACTTTAAAATTTTAGGTATTTCCAACTCTTTACAGCTGTTGTCACTTGGAAGCATGCCAATACTACTCGTTGTATAGTCTTTCAGTCATGTCCCACTCTTTGTGATGCCATGGACTGCAGCACAACAGGCTTCCTTGTCTTTCTCCGGCACCTAGAGCTTGCTCAAACTGATGTCCATTGAGTCAGTGATGCCATGGAACCATCTGATGCTATGTCGTCCACTTCTCTTCCTTCCTTCAATATTTCCCAGTATCAGGGACTTTTCCATTGAGTCAGTTCTTTACATCAGGTGGCCAAAGTATTGGAGTTTCAGCTTTAGCATCATTCCTTCCAAAGAAATCCAAGGGCTGATCTCCTTCAGAATGGACTGGTTTGATCTCCTTGCAGTCCAAAGGACTCTGAAGAGTCTTCTCTGACTACAGTTCAAAAGCATCATATCTTTGGTGCTCAGCCTTCTTTATAGTCCAGTTCTCACATCCATACATGACTACTGGAAAAACCATAGCTTTGACTAGACTAACCCTTTATGGAAAAGTAATGTCTCTGTTTTTTAATATGCTGTCTAGGTTGGTCATAGCTTTTCTTCCAAGGAGGAAGCATCTTTTGCTTTCATGGCTGCAGTCACCATCTGCAGTGATTTTGGAGCCCAAAAATGTAAAGTCTGACACTGTTTCCATTGTTTACCCATCTATTTGCCATGAAGTGATGAGACTGGATGCCATGATATTCGTTTTTTGAATGTTGAGTTTTAAGCCAGCTTTTTCACGCTCCTCTTTCACCTTCATCAAGAGGCTCTTTAGTTCCTCTTCACTTTCTGCCATAAGGGTGGTGTCATCTGCATATGTGAGATTATTGATATTTCTCCCATAAATCTTGATTCCATCCTGTGCTTCATCCAATCTGGAATTTTGCATGATGTACACTGCATATAAGGTAAATAAACAAGACGATATTATACAGCCTTAAGTTACTCCTTGCACAATTTTGAACCAGTCTGTTGTTTCATGTTTGGTTCTAACTGTTGCTTCTTTCCCTGAATGCATGTTTCTCAAGAGGTAAATAAAGTGGTCTGGTATTCCTATCTCTGAAAGAATTTTCCACAGTTTGTGGTGATCCACAGTCAAAGTCTTTAGCATAGTCAATGAAGCAGAGGTAAATGATTTTCTGGAATTCTCTTGTTTTTTCTATGATCCGACAGATGTTGGCAATTTGATTTCTGGTTCCTCTGCCTTTTTTATTTTATTTTATTTTTTTTTTTTTTTTTTAAGTATAGAAGTATGAGATTTTATTTATTTTTTTTTAAAGAATATTTATTTATTTATTTATTTATTTATTTAATTTTATTTTACTTTGTAACACTGTGTTGGTTTTGTCATACATTGACATGAATCCACCCTGGGTGCACACAAGCTCCCAATGCAGCTTGAACATCTGGAATTTCTCAGTTCATGTACTGTTGAAGCCTACCTTGAATAATTTTGAACATTAGTTTGCTAACATGTGAAATGAGTGCAATTGTACAGTAGTTTGAACATTCTTTGGCATTGATATTACTATACATAACTATCATTAGAGTTTTCTTTTCCTTCTGTTATCTAGATGCAACCAGTGCAGGAACCAAAACTAAAGGCCCACCCAAACAATGATGGAAGGAAAGACAATGGCTGTCTGTTAGTCATTAGCTAGTGATTCCTTTTAATGGTTATCCTATCTCCAGTCATCTGGCTTCAAGTCTTATTGGCAATCATACTTATACTGTGGATCAGGACATTTATTGGCTCCTTATAAAGAGCTATGTTAACTAGTGTAGGGGTAAGATTGAATTTTCAAGATGTTATACTTTTGTTTCCAGAAATTTACATTGCAGTGGTAACTGGAAAACTTTCATAAGAGCTAATGTCAGGTGTGTTAATGTTTATTATTTACATAATTTTCACCTAAAAAGATATTGGGCTTATTTCAGTAACCATATATTTCTGTAAAATATTCTAAATAAGCAAAAATAAACAAACAAACAAAAAAACACACTGTTTTCTTGGTTTGTTTCTTTTACAAATTTGTATAGCATTTTAAAAGAATATGTTGTCCCATAATCAGTAATCTGGATAGATATGTTATTGTTTTTCTAGATCTTAGATCTCTAGTTTTTCCCATTTTATCCATTCTATTGTTTTCCTCTATTTCTTTGCATTGTTCAGTTAAGACAGCTTCCTTGTTTCTCATTTCTATCTCTGTAACTCTGTATTCAGTTAGGTGTATCTTTCCCTTTCTCCTTTGCCTTTCACTTCTTTTCTTTTCTTAGCTACTTGTAAGGCCTCCTCAGGGAACAGCTTTGCTTCTTGCATTTGTTTTTCTTGGGGATGGTTTTGGTCACCACCTCCTATACAGTGTTACGAACCTCTGACCATGGTTCTTCAAGTACTTTCTCTATCAGATCTAATCCCTTGAATCTGTTTGTCACTTCCACTGTGAAAGATTGGTCATATCTGAATGACCTAGTGTTTTTCCCTACTTTCTTCAGTTTGAATCTGAATTTTGTAATAAGGAGCTGATGATCTCAACCACAGTCAGCTCCAGGTCTTGTTGTTTCTGATTTTATAGAGCTTCTCCATCTTGGGCTGCAAATAATATAATCAATCAGATTTTGATACTGATCATCTGGTGATGTCCATGTATAGAGCTATCCCTTGAATTGTTGGACGAAGGTATTTGCTAGACAGCACATTCAAAAGCAGAGATATCACTTTGCCAGCAAAGGTACCTATAGTCAAAGCGATGGCTTTTCCAGTATTCATGTACAGATGTGACAGTTGGACCATGAAGAAAGCTGAGCATTGAAGAATTGATGCTTTCAAACTGTGGTGCTGGAGAAGACTCTTGAGAATCTCTTGGACAGCAAGTTGATCAAACCAGTCATTACTAAAGGAAACCAATCCTGAGACTCATTGGAATGACTGATATTGAAGCTGAAGCTCCAATACTTCAGCCACCTGATGAAAACAGCCAACTCATTGGAAAAGACTCTGATGCTGGGAAAGATTGAGGGAAAGAAGAGAATGGTGCAAAAGAAGATGAGATGCTTAGATGACACACCTGACTCAGTAGACATGAGTTTGAGCAAACTCATTGAGATAGTGAAGGACAGGGAGGCCTGACATGCTGCAGTTCATTGGGTCATAAATAGTCAGACACAGGTTAACGACTGTGTGACAACAACAAGATCTTAGAAATATGAATATTAAGATTTCTTCTTCATATGTCACTTACTATTCAACACTCTCACTTATAAATTTCTATCCTTTATAAAAATCCACTACAGGAAAGAGTGTGCGTGCACACACACACACACACACACACACACACACACACACACACACAACCAAGGTCTTCACATTGAAATAACAGCTGTTTTCGAGCTAGTAGAGGCTTGCTCTTAGAAAATGTGTTCAGTAAGAAAGCTATATTTTACAATCTAAAGCTTCTCTAAACGTTTTCTAGCGATGTCTGCTGTGTCCCTCTCTATATTTAGGTCTGAGTGTTATCTGTGTTTCCATGTAATTTTGCTTTTGCTTTATGTTTAGGAATATTTTAAAATAGAGGTGCCAAGACACTATATAATCTCAATTTGCAGCCTCAATACAGTAAGATCATTGAGTTTCTTCAGGCATCAACAGTCAACCATGATAGGGTCATAATGTGGATCAAAAAGTAATATCACATGCATTCTTTATTAATCCCATAACCATTTTCTTAAATTTATATTATCACAAAGTTTTTTCTCCGAGTGAATACATATTTTATGTCTATTGTATGTATAGATTGTTAGATAAATTCCACGTTTGTGTGTAATCTGTAAAACATGAAAATTGATATCCACTGAGGTATGTTTTTAGCAGCACAGAACAGAGATGACTGACAGAACAAAGCATATGGAAATAAAGAAGAATCTAACCCACATTTAGATCTAAGGAAATATATTTGCCTGAAGGGAAAATATTAATTAGTTTGTCTACATGGAAGATAAAAGTCTGGAAGACTATCCATCAAAGGCAGTGGAATAAACAGCAAAATGGAAATTATTTGTAAATTAAGAGTAAACTTGGCAAACATTTAAGGGATAAACAAGTTATTTGAAATGCAAATCACTTTGAAATAACAGCCTCTGTCAGGAGGTATCTGTGCATAGCTTTACTTGTTTGACAGATATTAACATTTCACAGAAATGTTTATTGCATGCTAAAGATTTCTTCACCCTTCTTAATTATTTTTAATCACTGCTTCAGAATGTTCCATATAGACACTCAAAAACGTTAAAATATGCAAAGTCCAGCTCTATCAATATTACAGTCACTGCACTCTGGAATTGACTAAAATACCTACCAAATGCAAGTTTTTTAAGTAAATGAGGAAGGCTTATTTTCTGGATGAAACATAGAAGCCATGTAACTCAAATACCCTTATAGTACTGGGAAAACTAAAATTGCTTTTTAAGGTAAAGAAAACACCTCACCCACTTTAATCTCTCCTAAAAGGAATTAGGAGATTTACTTTGGATTTGCAAAGGAATTATGTTGGCCACCTAAATCATTGGAAAGGACCCTCATGCTGGGAAATATTGAAGGCAGAAGAAGGGGGATGACAGAGAATAAGATGGTTGGATGGCATCACTGAGATGATGGACATGAGTTTGAGCAAGCTCTGGAAGTTGGTGATGGACAGGGAAATCTGGCATGCTGCAGTCCATGGGGTTGCAAAGAGTCAGAAATGACTAAGCAACTGAACTGAACTGAAAAGGAATTAAAATCATCCAAGAGTTCAAAAGTCCACAGGGAAAAACAAAACAAAACAAAACATTTTTTACTGTCTTCAAAGTTTGATATAACTATTCAGACAATCTAGTAAATGTTATATAGTAAAAAGATTATCATCCCACGTATTCAGAAATCCTACCTCTGCAACCTAAGAGTTGTCAGTTAACTTCTTTGACTCTATCTTCATCAATAAAGAGTAAGAGGTTAAATTAATCTTTTCTGAAATTTCTTCTAATCTATAATTTGGATGTTATGGGTTATCTGAAATTTGAATATTACTTTTCAAAATATCTTATGTTTGGTTCAAGTAAAAATTGTCTCAATCAAAAAATAATATTCCTTCTCTTTCTAAATTTATTTACTCTTTATGAGAGACTTTTATGAACAAAAGTCCAGGGGTCTTTCAAAATCAAGGAATTTTTACCTTTTAGAAAACTGAAGTTCACAGAGTTTAATTGACTTGAAAAGTGTTATGTTTACAGTAGTTCACTGTTATGTTCCAGGCCCTTTGTTGCTGCTGCTGCTGCTGAGTCACTTCAGTCATGTCCAACTCTGTGCGACCCCAGAAAAAGCAGCCCACCAGGCTACCCCATCCCTGGGATTCTCCAGGCAAGAACACTGGAGTGGGTTGCCATTTCCTTCTCCAAAACCCTTTGTTAAGTACTTCAATTTTATTATCTCACTTTTCTCAATTGATTATTAAAACAGCATATGAAATAAGAGGGCAGTCTGGTGGTAGAATCAAAATCAAAATAAAATTCCTTGATTCAAAGCCTAGTGTTTCCACATCACTATATTCAGTAAATTAAGTAGGCAGTTGCCTGTTTAAAGTGTACTTCAAGGGAATCTGCTGACCAATTATTATGTCTTCAGATTAATTCTTATTTTTAATAACTCAGAATCTCTTTCTGGAAGCTTCTTATTACTAGTCAGAAAAATTAGCTAACACAATGATTCCTTAGTGCTTGCCTGTAACAAAGATTTCACTTAGCAGAAAAGTCAATTAGTTGTTTTTCATAAAGCTAGATTTAATTCGTTGGAAGTATCCTTTATCAATCTAAATTATTCTTCTATTATTTTGGTGTTAAAAGATGTTTCTCTTATGAAATGGTGGTTTGTGTGGAAGATAATATACTTGATCTAGTCTGGCAGAAGCAGTTTGGCATGATAGTTGAAGGTGGAGCTCTGGTTGGAAAGTAGAGCTCAAGCTATTCTGGTTGTAAGGCATCCATTTCACTTCTAATTCTACAACTTTGTACAAGTGATTAAATCTCTCTAAAACTTCAACTCTACAAGTTAGCTTATAGTGGTATACTTTTCATAATGTTCAGTTCAGTTCAGTTCAGTTCAGTTCAGTTCAGTTCAGTCACTCAGTTGTGTCCGACTCTTTGCGACCCTATGGATCGCAGCACGCCAGGCCTCCCTGTCCATCACCAATTCTCGGAGTTCACTCAGACTCAACGTTCATCAAGTCAGTGATGCCATCCAGCCATCTCATCCTCTGTCGTCCCCTTCTCCTCCTGCCCCCAATCCCTTCCAGCATCAGAGTCTTTTCCAATGAGTCAACTCTTCGCATGAGGTGGTACTGGAGTTTCAGCTTTAGCATCATCCTTCCAAAGGAATCCCAGGGCTGATCTCCTTCAGAATGGACTGGTTGGATCTCCTTGCAGTCCAAGGGACTCTCAAGAGTCTTCTCCAACACCGCAGTTCAAAAGCATCAATTCTTCAGCACTCAGCCTTCTTCACAGTCCAACTCTCACATCCATACATGACCACAGGAAAATAATCAAGTTAATGCATATGAGGTGTCTTGTACAAGTTAATGGCATGATAAGTGTTAGCAGTTACTTGTATAGTAGAGTGTGGAAAAATGTGTGTAAGTATGTGCACACACAAATGTGATTTTTTAAAAATATCTTTGCCTGGTAATAATGTATTTTAGCCAAGTCTCAACTGCTTGCTTAAGCTAAAATCAGATTTCTTGCACAGCAATCATGCAAACCAACCAATCAGATAAAACTGGGACAAGAAGATCTAAAAGACAAATGAGCTCATATAGAATAACAATTTTGTGTTTTACCTTTATAAACTTCACTGGATTCTAGTTTAATCCAGTGGAACACAACTAGTTGTATGGTTGAATATGTGTGACCCTGGCTACAGTTCTCATAGTCTCCTGAATAAAATTCATTATTTTGTCATTTGGGGGTTCAGAAATTTTATAAGTTGACATTTCTTGGAATAGTCAGCAGAACCCACAACAACTGACCTGGATCTTAGGACTTCCCTGGACTAGTGGCTAGTACTCCCAAGAGACTCTTATTCTCTAATACCTCTCTTGACTGACTGGTAACTCTAGTGATAAGTCCTCTGGACAGAAAAAAAAAGAGAAAGAAAAACTTCTAGAGAAAATCATTTCAACTTGGAGAATTCAAAAAAAAAAAAAAAAAAAAAAAAAAAGCATAGTGATAGGGGAATTCATTTTATGGGACAAGTATTGAAGAATGTATGTAGCATTTGGCCGGTAATACATTTCCATTGTTCATACTGTCTTCAATCATTGGGTTTTGTGAAATGCACAATTGGAATAATTAAGACACTACAAAGTCAACGATAGTGTTAGGATCGAAAGTTAATAGTCAATAGTCTTTTTAACATGTCAGGGCCTAAAACTCTACTTTAGTCTCACTTACCTAAGGATTTTCCCCCACAAGTAAACAGATTCTCTACATCTGAAATAATCACTAACACATGGGCCTAGGTGAAGGAATGTATTAAACACTGTGTTGGGAAAACAAAACAAAACAAAACAAAACAATTAACATAGAGTAAAGATATTATTAAGGCCCTATCACTTAGTACTGGCTTCCCTGGTAGTGCAGATGGTAAATCTGCCTGCAATGCAGGAGACCTGGGTTCAATCCTTGAGTTGAGAAGACCCCTGAAAAAGGGAATAATAACCCACTCCAGTATTCTTGCCTGGAGAATTCCATGGACAGACCATGGGGTCGCAAATAGTCAAACACGACTGAGTGACTAACACACATAATACTAACCTTGTTTCAGACTCTTTCCATAGAGGAAAATCTAAAGAGATTTTCTCTGACCAAAGTGAAATGGACCCTGCGAGGTATTACTGATAAATCTTTGTGGTACAAAACTAAGAGGTATTGATTCTTAGATATACAATATACATCTCATTAAAAAAAAAAAAAAAAAAAAAAGGTTCTAATCCCTACACTGGAGTAGACTGCTTCCCCAATATCAGACATCTGATTGAAGCTGACTAACAGCTCAACACCTTGAATCAGGCAGCAGCTAATGTAAACAACTTTTCCAAGATACAGGACCAGCCCTGCATAGTATGAATAATCCTTGCATTTACTACTTAGTGAGTGTTAAACATAATTATTATTTACTTGCCCAATTTAGAACATGGTATATAACTAATACTACTTCTATACTTAGATAAATGCATCACAACAGGTCCAATTGAAACTGGTAAATGTATAAAACTGGCAGAGAATCTCTTAAAGTTTGATTCAGTTCTCTGGACTGGTTCAATTTTAAATTTCCTAACTTCTTTAGTTGGCTCCCTACAAAAATCATGGCCCTACTTCATTCAAGCCTCCAACTTATACTTTTAATACTTAGTGTAACACTCACACTGTTTCTGTTGTTTAAGCTACTCTTACTAATCAAAGGAAAATGCTTGAGCCAATGTGCAACCAAGATCATGATCACTCAAGATATAACCTATATAGACTACAACAATCTGAGCCAAATGGCCAGAGAATATAATTGCTCTATTCACACTATCCTTATCCTGATAAATATTGAATCCACCTTATGGCCTTCTTTATTGTGTCTCAGTGCAAATTTCAAAGGAATGTGCAATCGTTTTGAACATCAGCACCTGTTGTGTTTTTGTTTTGATTACTATGAGATTCAGCTCATTAGATGATGGTTAGTTTCCTTGATTGGCTGTATCAATCCTGGTACCATAAAGTCCCACTAAAGAACAAGATGGAACTTGGGCAGGGTGAACTCTCCATCCCCTTAGCAAGGAAGGATCAAAGCAAAAATAAATTTCTTTTAATATTTAGATTGTCAAAGTCACAAAAGCAGGTCTTGATTCAAAAGGAGAAATTATAAGAAATCAAGGAAGATTTAATAAAAATTTTATGTGAACGGCCTTTTAAGATGGATTCACAGTGGTTTAGGGGAACTAAAACTGTAATTAAGGCCAAGTGGACATCTGTGAGCTGATTTCCTACCCACCTTTTTCACAGAAAAACCACAGAATATAATTTGGCCAAGACTCAACTGCTTGCTTAAGCTAAAATCAGGTATCTTGTATAGCAATCATGCAAACCAGCCAATCAGATGAGAATGGAACAAGAGGAATTAAGACAAATGAACTCATATAGAGTAACAGTCTTGCAGTTATTGCCTTAATACATTTTTACTGTAAATTTCATCTGGTGGAACACAGCTCAATTTTATGATTGAGTCAGTGTCCCTGGGCTAAAGTCTTCATACTCTCTTAAATACAAATCATCCCTTTGTCCTTTTGTTGTTCAGGAGTTTTATAAGTTGACCTGTTACTAAAACTGGGTAATTTAATAGCATGAAAGTGTCATCCACAACAATTATTTTAATATTTTTGAAGGTAAATAACTGTAAATAACTGGTTTACATAGTATCAATGGTAAATCAAAATATATGAACTGTGCTTTTATTTTTGGTTGACTTTAATAAGACTCATAAATTGAGAATATAGACATGTAAGGGAGAACAGTAAATATATTCCTTATTAAAACATACTTAGTGATTTCATTCATTTCTGTCTTGCATCACTTCTGTCACTGATCTTTAAGTTTAAGGGTACCAGAGTTATTAAAATGAAAATTTATACAAAGAGCTCATTTCAAAAGATTCCAAATAAAGTAGGAAATACCATGTGATTTTAGGTTAAAACCTTACAATATTAGAGCTTGGACAATTCTGTGAGGATTTATTGCCTTTAATTAAAAAGTTAACAGAAACAATGACAATGCATTATTCTGTAATAGCTGTGTGTCCAGAATTGAAATAGAGTTCTTGTAAAATTGGGGTGTTTTGGTTATGAATTATTTATTGATAAGAATGTGTAAGAAATGTAAGCATTGATGATTGATGTATTGACAATATCTTAAGATAATTTGTCATGTTATGATAAAGAAGAAGGTATCTGTACGGACATGGCTAAGTAAATTTACTGCTATAGGACTGAGGTACCTTCTAGTTCAGGGGAAATGTAAGGAATGATACTCTTGAGTTTAGTAGTATAGCTCAAGATCAAATTTTTTAAAAAGTAAAACAGCACAGTTTTTACATAAAAAACTTTGGTAAAAAGCAAACGGTTTTCCTATTTTTCTCATTACTACTCATTTCCTAAACCATAAATAAAGAGGAAATATCTTTCAATGAGTTTTGTCATTTTAATGACAGGAATCAAACTAACTTTCTGAGCATCCTGTACTGCTCCTGGGTACACCTGTTCTCTAGTCACTAAACTGTACGTTCTCTATTTCATCTCATTGATCCTTGGCTCAAACAATAGTTTTTCATTCTCTCTCTCTTCCTCTCTCTCTTCAAATAATCAATCTAAAATATAATTGGGAGACTTTAAACTCCTAGAACTTTTAAGAATATTTTTTTAAAACCATACATAGTAGTTCATGCTTCCTTGAAGGCAAATTGTATGATGTCCCATAGTTCTCAAACACAGTTCAATGTACATCTTTCCTTTCTAATTGAATATTAATACCTCTTTATTTCAATGGCTTCTTTTGAACCAGTTACAGAACTTACTGCTAAATAAGAATTATTGCAAAATGAGTAAATTCTGGGAATTTAATGTACAACATGGTGACTATGGTTAACAATATTGCATATTTGAAAGTTGATAAGAAAATATCTCTAAAATTTCTCACCACAAGAAAGAAAAAGAATTAGTAATTATATGTGGTGATAAATGTTACCTACACATTGAGGTGATAGTTTCAAAAAATACACACATATCAAATAATTATGCTTTACTCCTGAAATTGCTATGTCAATTGTATCATGATGAGACAACAACAACTACTTGCACAAAAATAAACAACAACAAAAAAATTAAACATTATAAATAAATGCTATGGACATATGCCAATAAATTTGGTAACCTACAGAAAAGGAACAAATTAATAGGAAAACACAACTACTGGAACTGGGCTCAAGAAGAAAGATAAAATATGTAGAAACTTATAATAAGTAAAGAAATTGAATTAGTAATAAAAACCAACTTATAAATAGAATCCCAGTACCAGATGGCATCATAGTAAATTCTATCTATCTTTTAAGGAAGAATTAAGAGCCTGGAGTAGCATAATAAAATGTCAAAAAGGAATTGTCTAACATCTGTCTTCCAAGGAAAACTGATTTTGATAATCAAATTAATAGGAAAACACAACTACTGGAACTGGGCTCAAGAAGAAAGATAAAATATGTAGAAACTTATAATAAGTAAAGAAATTGAATTAGTAATAAAAACCAACTTATAAATAGAATCCCAGTACCAGATGGCATCATAGTAAATTCTATCTATCTTTTAAGGAAGAATTAAGAGCCTGGAGTAGCATAATAAAATGTCAAAAAGGAATTGTCTAACATCTGTCTTCCAAGGAAAACTGATTTTGATAATCATCTATAGATGAGAGAGTCTTTGTGGAAATCTGAGTCAAGTGGAGAAGTTAAAGTATGCAACTGGAGGAAAAAAAAAATTCTGAAACTGGATGTATTGAAGAGGGTAAGATGAATAATTTTGCTTTACTTGCATATCTTTTTTCCTAAGGCAACGCAGCTCAGTGCCAAGAGGGATCTTCTTGTTCTTGACTTCTATCATGAGAAAGTAGGAAAATATGAGTGAGCACTAGATTTCTCCAGCAACGCATGACACTTTTAAGTGATTCATTGTTTTTTCACCATCCAGAGCACTGAGGTGGTGCTGCTTGGCTGAATGTGCAAATCAATTGAGAGAAGAGCAGCCAGAGCTTTAAGAGTACATCAAAGGGACATGAGTTTTGAAAACTATTAACATCAGGAAGCTCTCATATGAGATGTGGAGGATGCCTTTCCTGTGAGTTCCCCAACTGACCCATGGGAATCCCCGGTGATTCTCACATCTTTACCACGTGGCCAGCTCCATGTGTGCACCTCCAAAGGTGGCTAAAGTGAGGCTTTGCAGACATCTGGTGAGCTTGTATGTAAACTGGCGCAAACCTTCAGGATTCAGAGAAAGCACACAAAGTTGAGCATCACTGCCCTAGGGAAAGCAAAGGGGAGCGTATTAACAACTCTCCTGGTTTGCAGACTCAGAAAAAAAGACACAACCTATGAATCCTCACTTCCAAAGAGAGATGTGGCAGAGGTGAATCTGTAGAAAATTTCTGAGAAAAGTTCAGAACTACTAACAGGGCTAATGGAAGTCATTATTCTCTAGAAGCAAACCTGTAAGGATGGAGGAGGTGACTGCTGTTGCAAATTCAGACATCAATAAAAGACTTCAATGAATGTGAAAAAACAAAGAGATAAGTTACCATAAAAAGACCACAATAACAGTCCAATAACCAAACCCAAATAAAAAGGAATATCTGTGACAAGATCACTATAAAATTTTAAAATATTTGTTTTAAGAAATCTCATTGAGCTACCATTCAACATCAGAGTAATCCAAATCTATGCCCCAATCTAATGCCAAGGAAGATGAAGTTGAATGGTTATGAAGACTTATAAGACTTTATAGAGCTAACATCAAAAAGGATGTCCATTTAATCATAGAAGACTGGAATGCAAAAGTGGAAATTCCAGAGATATCTAGAGTAACAGGAAAATTTGGCCTTGGAGTACAAAATGAAGCAGGACAAAGTTTAAAAGAGTTTTGCCAAGAGAACGCACTGGTTATAGCAAACACTCACTTCCAACAACACAAGAGATGACTCTACACAAGGACACTACCAGATGGTCAATACCAAAATCAGATTGATTATATTTTTGGCAGTCAAAGGTGGAGAGGCTCTACTTTTTTTCCTAATTTTTAAAATTATCATTATTATTATTATTTACTTTACAATATTATATTGGTTTTGCCACACATCAACATGAATCCACCACGGGTGTACACGCATTACCAATCCCAAAGCCCTCTCCCACATGTCCCCCCACACCATCCCTCTGGGTCATCCCAGTGCACCAATCCCAAGCATCCTGCACCCTGCATTGAACCTAGACTGGCGATTCGCTTCTTATATGATATTATACATATTTCAGAGGCTCTATACAGTCAGCAAAAAGAAGACTGGGAGCTGACTGTGAATCAGACTTTGAGTTCTTTATTGCAAAAGTCAGGTTTAATAGAAAAAAAGCAGGGAAAACTACTAGGCCATTCAGGTATCATCTAAATCAAATTCCTTACCATTATACAGTGGAAGTAGTAAATAGATTCAAAGGATTAGATCTGAATCAGTGCCTGAGAAACTATGGATGGAAGTTCATAATATTGTACAGAAGGAAGTGATCAAAATCATCCAAAGAAAAAGAAATGCAATAAGGCAGAATGGTTATCTGAGGAAGCCTTACAAATATCTGAGAAATGAAGAGAATCAAAAGGAATGGAGAAAAGGAAACATACGTAACTGAATGTAGAATTCCAAAGAATAGCAAAGAGAGACAAGAAACCTTTCTTAAATGAACAATGTAAAGAAATAGAGGAAAACAATAGAATGAGAAAGACTAGAAATATCTTCAAGAAAACTAGAGATACCAAAAGAGTTTCATGCAAAGATGAGAACAGTAAAGGACAGAAATAGTATAGACCTAAGAGAACCAGAAGAGATTATAAAGAGGTGGCAAGAATACACAGAAAAACTGTATAAAAAAGGTCTTAATGACCCAGATAACCATGATGGTATGGTCACTCACCTTGAGCCAGACATCCTAGAGTGTGACGTCAAGTAAGCATTAGCGAACATTCAGTTCAGTTCAGTCGCTCAGTCGTGCCCGACTCTTTGTGACCCCGTGAATTGCAGCACAACAGGCCTCCCTGTCCATCACCAACTCCTGGAGTTCACTCAGACTCATGTCCATCGAGTCCGTGATGCCATCCAGCCATCTCATACTCGGTCGTCCCCTTCTCCTCCTGCCCCCAATCCCTTCCAGCATCAGAGTCTTTTCCAATGAGTCAACTCTTCGCATGAGGTGGCCAAAGTACTGGAGTTTCAACTGTAGCATCATTCCTTCCAAAGGAATTCCAGGGCTGATCTCCTTCAGAATGGACTGGTTGGATCTCCGTGTAGTCCAAGGGACTCTCAAGAGTCTTCTCCAACACCACAGTTCAAAAGCATCAATTCTTCAGTGCTCAGCCTTCTTCACAGTCCAACACTCACATCCATACATGACCACTGGAAAAACCATAGCCTTGACTAGACGGACCTTAGTCGGCAAAGTAATGTCTCTGCTTTTGAATATGCTATCTAGGTTGGTCATAACTTTTCTTCCAAGGAGTAAGCGTCTTTTAATTTCATGGCTGCAGTCACCGTCTGCAGTGATTTTGGAGCCCCCCCCCAAATAAATCTAACACTGTTTCCATAGTTTCCCCATCTATTTCCCGTGAAGTGGGTGGACCGGATGCCATGATCTTCATTTTCTGAATGTTGAGCTTTAAGTCAACTTTTTCACTCTCCTCTTTCACCTTCATCAAGAGGCTTATCAGTTCCTCTTCACTTTCTGCTGTAAGGGTGGTGTCATCTGCATATCTGAGGTTATTGATATTTCATCCAGAAATCTTGATTCCAGCTTGTGTTTCTTCCAGTCCAGCATTTCTCATGATGTACTCTGCATATAAGTTAAATAAGCAGGGTGACAATATCCAGCCTTGACTTACTCCTTTTCCTATTTGGAAACAGTCTGTTGTTCCATGTCCAGTTCTAACTGTTGCTTCATGATATGCATACAGATTTCTCAAGAGGCAGGTCAGATGGTCTGGTATTCCCATCTCTCTCAGAATTTTCTACAGTTTATTGTGATCCACACAGTCAAAGGCTTTGGCATAGTCAATAAAGCAGAAATAGATGTTTTTCTCGAACTCTCTTGCTTTTTTGATGATCCAGCAGATGTTGGCAATTTGATCTCTGGTTCCTCTGCCTTTTCTAAAACCAGCTTGAACATCAGGAAGTTCACGGTTCACATATTGTTGAAGCCTGGCTTGGAGAATTTTGAGTATTACTTTACTAGCATGTGAGATGAGTGCAATTGTGCGGTGATTTGAGCATTCTTTGGCATTGGTTTTCTTTGGAATTGGAATGACAACTGACCTTTTCCAGTCCTGTGGCCACTGCTGAGTTTTCCAAATTTGCTGGCATATTGAGTGCAGCACTTTCACAGCATCATCTTTCAGGATTTGAAATAGCACCACTGGAATTCATCACCTCCACTAGCTTTGTTCATAGTGATGCTTTCTAAGGTCCATTTGACTTCACATTCCAAGATGTCTGGCTCTAGATGAGTGATCACACCATCGACCTGGAGCTGACTGTGGCTCAGATCATGAACTCTTTATTACCAAATTCAGACTCAAATTGAAGAAAGTAGGGAAAACCACTATACCATTCAGGTATGACCTAAATCAAATCCCTTATGATTATACAGTGGAAGTGAGAAATAGATTTAAGGGCCTAGATCTGATAGATAGAGTGCCTGATGAACTATGGAATGAGGTTCATGGCATTGTACAGGAGACAGGGATCAAGACCATCCCCATGGATAAGAAATGCACAAAAGCAAAATGGCTGTCTGGGGAGGCCTTACAAATAGCTGTGAAAAGAAGAAAAGCAAAAAGCAAAGGAGAAAAGGAAAGATATAAGCATCTGAATGCAAAGTTCCAAAGAATAGCAAGAAGAGATAAGAAAGCCTTCTTCAGCGATCAATGCAAAGAAATAGAGGAAAAGAACAGAATGGGAAAGACTAGAGATCTCTTCAAGAAAATTAGAGATACCAAGGGAACATGTCATGCAAAGATGGGCTCGATAAAGGACAGAAATGGTCTGGACCTAACAGAAGCAGAAGATATTAAGAAGAGGTGGCAAGTATACACAGAAGAACAGTAGAAAAAAGATCTTCACAACCCAGATAATCATGATGGTGTGATCACTCATCTAGAGCAAGCATTACTACAAACAAAGCTAGTGGAGGTGATGGAATTCCAGTTGAACTATTTCAAATCCTAAAAGATGATGCTGTAAAAGTGCCACACTCAATAGGCCAGCAAGTTTGGAAAACTCATCAGTGGCCACAAGAGTTGAAAATGTCTGTTTTTATCCCAATCACAAAGAAAATCAATGTCAAAGAATATCCAACTATAACACTTTTATACTCATTCCATATGCTAGCAAAGTGATGTTCAAACTCCTTCAAGCATGAAGTGAGTATGTGCACATGTACATCAACAGTACATGAAGTGAGAACATCCAGATGTTCTCTGGATAAAGCTGGTTTATAAAAGCCAGAGTAACCAGAGATCAAATTGCCAACATCTGTTCAATAATATAAAAAGCAATAGAATAAAGAAAAAAATCTTCTGCTTCATTGACTATGCTAAAACCTTTGACTGTGTGGATCACAGCAAACCGTGGAAAATTCTTAATGAGATGGAATACAGACCACCTTACCTACCTACTGAGAAACCTGTATGCAGTTCAAGAAGCAACAGTTAGAACTGGACATGGAACAACAGACTGGTTCAAAATTGGGAAAGGGGTAAGTCAAGACTGTATATTGTCACCTTGCTTATTTACCTTATAAGCAGAATACATCATGAAAAATTTTGGATGGATGAATCAGAAACTGGAATCATGTTTCCTGGGAGAAGTATCAATAACACCATACATGCAGATGACACCACCCTAATGGTAGAAGCAAAGAGGAACTAGAGAGCCTCTTGATGAAGATTAAAGAGGAGCATGAAAAAACTGGCTTAAAACTCAACACTATATAAGCCAAGATCATAGCATCTGGTCTCATCATTCGATGACAAATAGAATGACACCACCCTAATGGTAGAAGCAAAGAGGAACTAAAGAGCCTCTTGATGAAGATAAAAGAGGAGAATGAAAAAGCTGGCTTAAAACTCAACACTATATAAGTGAAGATCATAGCATCCAGTCTCATCATTTCCATGGAAAAAAGTAGAAGCAGTGATAGATTTTGTTTCCTTCTGTATAACAATCATGGATGGTGACTTAAGCCATGACTTTAAAAGACACTTGCTCCTTGGAAGAAAAGATGTGACAAACCTAGACAACACATTAAAAAGCAGACATCGCTTTGCTAACAAATATCTGGATGGTCAAAGTTTTCGCTTTTATAGTAGTCATGTAGAGACAAGAAAGTTGAACCATAAAGAAGGCTGAGTGATGAAGAATTGATGTTTTCAAATTGTGGTGCTGGAGAACACTCTTAAGAATCCCTTGGACAGCAAGGTGATCAAATCAGTGAATCGTAAAGGAAATCAACCTTGCATATACATTGGAAGGCCTGATGCTGAAACTCCAATCTTGGCCACCTGATGCAAAGAGCCAATTCATTGGAGAAGTCTGTGATGCTGGGAAAGACTGAGGGCAAGAGAATAAGGGGGCTTCATAAGTTTGGTGGCATCATTAACATGAGTTTGAAAAAACTCTGGGAGATAGTGAAGGACAGAGAATCCCAGTGTGTTGCCGTCCATGGGGTCACAAAAAGTTGGAAACGACTGAACGACTGAACAACACACTTGGTCTACTGTAAGCTGGAACCTCTGGTATTTCTGAATAGATGTGTTTAGTACTTGCTTCATTACTTAGCTAAATATCTTTAACTATTCTTCTGTCCACTGAGCCTCCATTAGAGTGATTTCAAAAGATGGAGATGAGCTAGTTTCTAAGACTAGCTTGTTTTTCACATCCGTCAAAAGTCTAATACACTTGCAACAGATACAATTTTCCAGTGTGCTGCTTCAGATTCTTGTCCTATTCACATTAAAGTGTTTGTTTTTACCAGTTGTCAGATAGTACCACTTTTTCATTAAGATTATCTTGCCAACAGAACGTTCTTTCCCATCTACCATATATTGTTCTATACAGAGTCTTTACTATGGGCTAGTGTCCCCTGAGGCCCACTGAGTTGGAGGACACAACCAAATATTGCTTTTGAAGGTGCAGCTTAACATTGAAACTGGCATCCAAGTTTTACATTCAGTCTTTTATCTAACAGAGGCCAGTGGTTCATTATTGGCCTATGCATTTTTAAAAATATATTCCTTATTTAAACCAAATGTATTACTTGGCATAACTGTTCTTGACCAGTTCTGGGACTGAAGCAGAAGGACACAAAGATGAAGGTTACAGTTGCCAATTATTTCATAGCCTTTGGGGACCATTAAGTCTCCAAGCTGAGCTGTCTAGCCTTCTGCTCCAGTATGGTAAGACAATGTTTTGATGTCACTTCTGACTCTATAGTTACCTTGAAGCCATTAGGTTGACACTGGCAGCTGCTAACTGATATTGTTTTCAAAACAGTTGATTGTGTCCTTAAGTCTGACAAATTTTAAAAAAGCCAAGTTCTCAGTAACACAAGAATTTGTAATGTGACAGAAACAACATTCACAATGATCATCCAGCTCTATTATGGATGCCTGAATCACAGTTACTCTATTTTGAGTTTTAAGTGTATTTTTTCCATAATGTTCAAAGAAGATATATGATGCATGCTTGAAAGGTCACAAAACAGGCTGCACTAGTTAGCCAGAATAATTTCTTCACACTTTGATATTTGAACATTTACTCTATCATTTCTCTTTTTGTTTGTAAATCTTTGAATAGAAAGTGTTGACAAGCAAAACATTTGTCTCCCAGTACCAGTGTAGCTGTTCCCTCTCTGTCCATCAGGTTATAACTACCTGTGACATGCACCACTGTCTAATTATGTGCCTAATTATACCCATTAGGAGAAAACAAATTAGACATAAAAATCAAATACAGAGGTGTGCCAATGGGGAAACATTTTACACTCTATACATTTTGTCAATTATACTGAGTTGTCACACAAACATTGTGCATGTGCTTCAAGTAGTAGACTTATGAAAGTGAAAGTGTTAGTCACTCAGTCATCTCTGACTCTTTGTGACCCCGTGGACTGTACCTCACCAGGCTCCTCTGTCTATGGGATTCTTCAGGCAAGAATACTGGAGTGGGTAGTCACTCTCTTCTCCAGGGAATCTTCCCAACCTAGGCATTGAACCTCGGTCACCTTCACTGCAGGTGGATTCTTTACCATCTTTACCAGGGATGCCCTAGTAAGCAGTTATACATGTTACAGGTAGTTATATTCTTTGAGAACTTCACTAGAGAATTTTATTTCCATCCTGAAAGTTATATTCAAAAGTATAGCTACAAATAAAATAATAATTTTCTATTAGCTATTAGAATTGTTTAATTTCTTACACAGTTCAGTGGTATGATTGGAATATTATCAGAAACCTGTACTCATCAAAAAGTTTTTATAATCTTCTTAAAGATGAAACATTTTTGCAAAATATTAGTGTGAAATAATAATTGTCTACGGATGACAAAATAATTGAAAGACATGGATAAAGGTCTGATTACATGCAATGACAAAGAAGTTTAATCAAGTTGTTTTGACATACAGCATTTTAAGACAGCAACTAGAATTATGACTGATAACATTTATATGGAGACAGAAAACATGAATAGCCCAAATAATTTGAGAATGAAAACTTGAATTGGAGGAATCAGGCTTCCTGATTTCAGACTATACTACAAAACTGCAGTCATGTAAACAGTAAACAGTTTACAATTTCGATGTAAACACTGGAAAACAACCAGAAATAGCACAGAAAGTCCAGAAATAAACATGCACTCCTATGGTCATTCAATCAATGAGGATAACATAAGTAGAATAAATTTTGACAATTTTGCAAATTTCTAGACTTACAGAAAGAAAACAATTTTTGATCTCCTAGACTAATGGAAACAAAAGCAAAAATAAACAAATGGGACCTGATTAAAAACAAAAGTTTTTCCCAGAAAGGAAACCATAAGCATAAACAAAGAATGATAAAGGTAACCAGGCAAATAAAGAAAATAAATTATAAAATAATTTCCATTTGGCTCTCAGGGAATTTCTCATTACAGACTTGGAAGTCTAGGAAAGAATTCAATGGCACATTCAAAGTGTGCAAAGAAAAAAAGTGTTTTTAGATATGAAAGAGAAATAAAAGTTTTCTCAGACAAACTAATGCTAAGGGAGTTCACCACCACTAGACTTGCTTTGAAAAAATAAAGAAATTTTTCAAGCTGAAATTAAAAGACAGTAATCAGAGACATTAAAACATATGAAGACATACAACACACTGATAAAAGTATAAAAAATAGATTTAGAAAAATGTAACTCTATATTAGGATGGTGGGTTAATCACTCAACCGTCAAACTTGAAATGTAGTACAAGTAACAATCAGTTCAGTTCAGTCGCTCAGTCGTGTCCAACTCATGGCGACCCCATGAACTGCAGCACGCCAGCCCTCCCTGTCCATCACCAACTCCCAGAGTTCACTCAGACTCAGGTCCATCGAGTCAGTGATGCCATCCAGTCATCTCATCCTCTGTCATCCCCTTCTCCTCCTGCCCCAAATCCCTCCTAGCATCAAAGTCTTTTCCAATGAGTCAACTCTTCGCATGAGGTGGCCAAAGTACTGGAGTTTCAGCTTCAGCATGATTCCTTCCAAAGAATTCCCACTGCTGATCTCCTTCAGAATGGACTGGTTGGATCTCCTTGCAGTCCAAGGGACTCTCAAGAGTCTTCTCCAACACCACAGTTCAAAAGCATCAATTCTTCGACACTCAACTTTCTTCACAGTCCAACTCTCACATCCATACGTGACTACAGGAAAAACCATAGCCTAAAATAGATGGACCTTAGTTGGCAAAGTAATGTTTCTGCTTTTGAGTAAGCTATCTAAGTTGGTCACAACTTTTCTTCCAAGGACTAAGTGTCTTTTAATTTCATGGCTGCAGTCAACATCTGCAGTGATTCTGGAGCCCAAAAAATAAAGTCAGACACTGTTTCCACTGTTTCCCCCATCTAGTTCCCATGAAGTGATGGGACCAGATACCATGATCTTCCTTTTCTGAATGTTGAGCTTTAAGCCAACTTTTTCACTCTCCTCTTTCACTTTCATCAAGAGGCTTTTTAGTTCCTCTTCACTTTCTGCCATAAGGGGGGTGTCATCTGCATATCTGAGGTTATTGATATTTCTCCTGGCAATCTTGATTCCAGCTTGTGTTTCTTCCAGTCCAGCATTTCTCATGATATACTCTGCATATAAGTTAAATAAGCAGAGTGACAACAAACTGTCTTGACGTACTCCTTTTCCTATTTGGAACCAGTCTGTTGTTCCATGTCCACTTCTAACTGTTGCTTCCTGACCTGCATATAGATTTCTCAAGAGGCAGGTGAGGTTGTCTGGTATTCCCATCTCTTTCAGAATTTTCCACAGTTTATTGTGATCCACACAGTCAAAGGCTTTGGTATAGTCAATAAAGCAGAAATAGATGTTTTCCTGGAATTCTCTTGCTTTTTCCATAATCCAGCAGATGTTGCCAGATTGATCTCTGGTTCCTCTGCCTTATCTAAAACCAGCTTGAACATCAGGAAGTTCACGGTTCATGTATTGCTGAAGGCTGGATTGGAGAATTTTGAGCATTACTTTACTAGCATGTGAGATGAGAGCAATTGTGCGGTACTTTGAGTATTTTTTGACATTGCCTTTCTTTGGGATTGGAAAGAAAACTGACCTTTTCCAGTCCTGTGGCCACTGCTGAGTTTTCCAAATTTGCTGGCATATTGAGTGCAGCACTTTCAACGCATCGGCTTTCAGGATTTGAAACAGCTCAACTGGAATTCCATCACCTACTCTAGCTTTGTTCATAGTGATGCTTTCTAAGGCCCATTTGACTTCACATTCCAGGATGTCTGTCTCTAGATGAGTGATCACACCATAGTGATTATCCAGATCGTGAAGATCTTTTTTGTACAGTTCTTTTGTATATTCTTGCCACCTCTTAATATCTTCTGCTTCTGTTAGGTCCATATCATTTCTGTTCTTTATCGAGCCCATCTTTGCATGAAATGTTCCCTTGGTATCTCCAATTCTCTTGAAGAGATCTCTAATTTTTCCCACTCTGTTATTTTCCTCTATGTCTTTGCATTGATCGCTGAAGAAGGTTTTCTTATCTCTTCTTGCTATTCTTTGGAACTCTGCATTCAGATGCTTATATCTTTCCTTTTCTCCTTTGCTTTTTGCCTCTCTTCTTTTCACAGCTATTTGTAAGGCCTCCCCAGACAGCCATTTTGCTTTTTTGCATTTCTTTTCCATGGGGATGGTCTTGATCCCTGTCTCCTGTACAATGTCACAAACCTCATTCCATAGTTCATCAGGCACTCTATCAGATCTAATCCCTTAAATCTATTTCTCACTTCCACCGTATAATCATAAGGGATTTGATTGAGGTCATTCTTGAATGATCTAGCGGTTTTCCCTACTTTCTTCAATTTGAGTCTGAATTTGGTAATAAGGAGTTCATGATCTGAGCCACAGTCAGCTTCTGGTCTTGTTTTCGTTGACTGTATAGAGCTTCTACATCTTTGGCTGCAAAGAATATAATCAATCTGATTTCGGTGTTGACCATCTGGTGATGTCCATGTGTAGAGTCTTCTCTTGTGTTGTTGGAAGAGGCTGTTTGCTATGACCAGTGCATTTTCTTGGCAAAACTCTATTAGTCTTTGCCCTGCTTCATTCCACATTCCAAGGTCAAATTTGCCTGTTATTCCAGGTGTTTCTTGACTTTCAACTTTTGCATTCCAGTCCCCTATAATGAAAAGGACATCTTTTTTAGGTGTTAGTTCTAAAAGGTCTTGTAAGTCTTCATAGAACCCTTCAACTTCAGCTTCTTCAGCATTACTGCTTGAGGCATAGACTTTGATTACCGTGGTATTGAATGGTTTGCCTTGAAGACGAACAGAGATCTTTCGTTTTTGAGATTGCATCCAAGTACTGCATTTCAGACTCTTTTGTTGACCATGATGAGTACCTCATTTCTTCTGAGGGATTCCTGGCAGCAGTAGTAGATATAATGGTCATCTGAGTTAAATTCACCCATTCCAGTCCATTTTAGTTTGCTGATTCCTAGAATGTCAATGTTCACCCTTTCCATCTCTTGTTTAACCACTTCCAATTTGCCTGGATTCATGGACCTGACATTCCAGGTTCCTATGCAATATTGCTCTTTACAGCATCGGACCTTGCTTCTATCACCAGTCACATCCGCAACTGGGTATTGTTTTTGCTTTGGCTCCATCCCTTCATTCTTTCTGGAGTTATTTCTCCACTGATCTCCAGTATCATGTTGGTCACCTACTGACCTGGGGAGTTCCTCTTTTGGTATCCTATCATTTTGCTTTTTCATACTGTTCACGGGGTTCTCAAGGCAAGAATACTGAAGTGATTTGCCATTCCCTTCTCCAGTGGACCACATTCTGTCAGACCTCTCCACCATGACCCACCCAGCCTGAATTTCCCCGCAGGCATGGTTTAGTTTCATTGAGTTAGACAATGCTGTGGTCCTAGTGTGATTGGATTGACTGGTTTTCTGTGAGTATGGTTCCAGTGTGTCTGCCGTCTGATGCCCTCTTGCAACACTTACCATCTTACTTGGGTTTCTCTTACCTTGGTTGTGGGGTATCTCTTCATGGCTGGTCCAGCAAAGTGCAGCCGCTGCTCCTTACCTTGGACGAGGGGTATCTCCTTACCACCGCCCTTCCTGACCTTCAACATGGTATGGCTCCTCTAAGCCCTCCTGCGCCCATGCAGCCACCACTCCTTGGACTTGGGGTTTCTCCTCCCAGCCACTGCCCTTGGCCTCCAGTTTCACCCCTGGTCTCAGACACAGGGTGACTCCTCTCGGCCGCTGCCAGCGACCTCGGATGCAGGGTAGCTCCTCTCAACCATCGCCTCTGGCCTCTGACGCGGGGTAGCTCCTCCCGGCCGTTGCTCCTGACCTCGGACACGATGTAGCTCCTCCCGGCCACAGCCCATGACCTGGGACACAGGGTAGCTCCTCTTGGCCATTCCTGCGCAGTCACAGTCTGGCACTCTAGGCCGCTGCCCTTGACCTCGGACGTGGGGTTAACTCCTCTTGGCTGCCGCCCTTCAGGCATGGGGTCCTCCCGGCTTCTGCTCCTGACCTCGGACGTGGGGTAGCTCCTCTCAGCCGCAGCCACCTGTGCTTAGTGTGCCGTCATAGTCAAGTCTATTTCCAAAACTGTGTCTAAGTAGCCCTCTCAGTACATCCTCACTACCGCCAGCACTCTACCTCTCCCTGGGATCTTTCCTGGAGCCCATGCTCCCATTCCCTTCCTCTGTTGCAGGTTGAAGCTTGCTAATGACTTCTCTAGGCTCCCTGCCCCCATGCTTTGCTCAGTGGAGGCTTATGTGCCACTTTTCTTGGCTCCCTGCCCCCTCTTTCTGGGCCAGACTGGGGCTTGCTAACTGCTTCTCTTGTCTCCCTGCCCCTACACTCCATTCTGGGATGAGGCTTGTGACCTGCTTATGGGCTGAGTAGTGCTGTTCAACTTTTTCTCTATTTTGCCTCCTAAGTCCTTGATGTTGCATGGCACTCTGAGGTTCCACAGTCCTCCATTGGTACCACCTGTGAGGGGGTTTCCTTGTGCATGGAAACTTTCCTCCTTCATGACTCTCTCCATCTCTAGGGGCAGAACTCCCATCCTGAATTCCTCTGTCTTCATTTTTTCATGTTTTTTTTTTTAATTAAATTTTATTTTTTAATATAAATTTATTTACTTTAATTGGAGGTTAATTACTTTACAATATTGTATTGGTTTTGCCATACATCAACATGAATGGGGAACAAGTGTATACCTGTGGCAGATTCATCTTTTTATCTTTTGTCCTACCTTGTTTCAAGGAGACCAATTTGCTTTTTTGGAGGCATGGGGGTCTTCTGCTATTGTTTAAAAGTTACTCTGTAGGAGTTGTTCCATATTTTGATCAGTTTTTGATGTGTTTGCAGGGAGGCAGGCGATCTCCCCATCTCCTCTACCATGTATTTCTGCTTTAAAAATTTACAAATTTTTGAATAACTAATTCAATTTCACTTACAGGTAATGGGTCTCTTCATATTTCCTATGTTTTCCTGGTTAAGTCAGGGCGATTGTACATTTCTAGAAATTTATCCATTTCTTCTAGGCTATCCTTTTTTTTGGCATATACTTGTAGTAATTTCTCATGATTTTTCGTATATCTGTGATGCTGGTTGTAACTTATTGATTTAGTCCAAGTGTTATTGATTTGGCACTCTCTTTTTCTTTATGTGTCTGACTAAAGGCTTTCAAAGAAACAACTCTTTGTTTCACTGATCTTTTGTGTTTTTTATTCTCTATTTCATCTTTTCGGAGAAGGCAATGGCATTCCACTCCAGTACTCTTGCCTGGAAAATCCCATGGATAAAAGTCGGACACAACTGAGCCACTTCACTTTTCACTTTCATGCACTGGAGAAGGAAATGGCAACCCACTCCAGTGTATCATTCTGATAAGGGAAAGTCGTTCAGTCATGTCTGACTCTTTGTGACGCCATGGATACACAGTCCATGGAATTCTCCATATTTCTTTTATTTTTGAATTTTGTTTGTTCTTTTTCTATTTTCTTTATGTATTTTTGAAACCCCATGAACTGCAGCATGCCATATTTCCCTGTAATTCACTATCTTCTAGAGTTTGATCAAACTCATGTTCATTAAGTTGATAATGCCATCCAACAATCTCATCATCTCTCACCCCCTTCTCATTTTGCCTTCAATCTTTTCCAGCATCAGAGTCTTTTCCAGTGAGTTGACTTTTGCACATCAGGTGGTCAAATTATTGGAGCTTCAACTTCATTATCAGTACTTCCAATTAGTATTCAGGATTGATTTCCTTTAGGATTGACTGATTTGATCTCTTTGTTTTTCAAGGGACTCTCAAGAGTCTTCTTCAGGACCACAGTTCAAAGCATTAATTTTTCAGTGTCAGCCTTCTTTGTGGTCCAACTCTCACACTCATACATGACTAGTTGGGAAACCATAGTTTTGACTATCCAGGCATTTATCAGCAAAATGATGTCCCTGTTTTTGAATATGCTGTCTAGATTGGTCATGGCTTTTCTTCCAAGGAAAAAGTACCTTTTAATTTCATGCCTGAAGTCACCATCCACAGTGATTTTGAAGCCCAAGAAAATAAAGTATTATTGTTTCTATTTTTCCCAGTTCTATTTACCATGAAGTGATGGAACCAGATGCCATGATCTTCATTTTTTTGGTGTTAGTTTTAATCCAACTTTTCACTCTTTTTCACCTTCATTAAGAAGCTCTTTAGTTCCTCTTTGCTTTCTGCTATTTGTGTGGTGTCATCTGCATATCATAGGTTGTTGATATTTCTCCTGACAATGTTGATTCCAGTTTGTTCTTCATGCAGTCAAAATTTTTGCATGATATAATCTGCTTATAAGTTAAATAAGCAATATGAAAATATAGAGCCTTGACATTCTCCTTTCCCAATTTGAAGCAGTCTGTTGTCCAGTTCTAACTTTGCACTCTGACCTGCATACAGGTTTTGTAGGAGGCAAGTAAGACACTATGCTATTCCTATCTCATTAAGAATTTTTCACAATTTGTTTTGATCCACACAGTCAAAAGATTTAGCATAGTCAATGAAACAGAAGTAGATATTTTTCTGGAATCTCCTTGCTTTTTCTACAATCCAGTTGAGGTTGGCAATTTAATCTTTGATTCCTTTGCCTTTTCTAAATCTATCTTGTGTATTTGAAAGCTCTCAGTAGCCTAGCTTGAAGGATTTTGAATGTTACCTTGCTAGCATGTGAAATGAGCACAATTGTGCAATAGTTTGAATATTCTTGGCATTGCACTTCTTTGGGATTGGAATAAAAACTGACCTTTACCAGTCCTGTGGCCACTGCTGAATTTCCAAATTTGCTGGTATATTGACTGCAGCACTTTAACAACATCATCATTTAGAATGTTAAATAGCTCAGAGTTGCATCACTTCCACTAGCTTTTTTTTATAGTAATGCTTCCCAAGGCCCACTAGACTTCACACTTCAGAATGGCTGGCTTTAGGTGAACGATCAGACCATCATGGTTATCCAGGTCATTAAGATCTTTCTTGTAGTTTTTCTGTGTATTCTTGCTGCTTCTTCTTAATATCTTCTGCTTCTTTAGGTTCATACTGTTTATGTCATTTACTGTGCCCATCTTTGCATGAATGTTCCTTTGGTAGCTCTAATTTGCTTGAAGAGATCTCTAGTCTTTCCCATTCCGTTCTTTTCCTCTATTTCTTTGCATTGATCCCCAGGAAGTATTTCTTATTTCTTCTTGCTATTCTTTGGAAATATGTGTTCAGATAGGTATATCTTTACTTTTCTCCTTTGCCTTCCACTTGTCTTCTTTTCTCAGCTATTTGTAAGGCATCCTCAGACAACCATTTTGCCTTGTTGTATTTTTTTTTTTCCTTAAGGATTGTTTTGATCACCTCACCCTGTACAATGCTATGAACCTTCATCCATAGTTCTTGAGGCACTCTATCAGATCTAGTTCCTTGAATCTATTTTTTCACTTTCACTGCATAATCAAAGGGGATTTTATTTAAGTCATACCTGAACAACCTAGTGGTTTTCTCTACATTTTTCAATGTAAGTCTAGGGAACTGTTATTTATTTGAGAGTTTATTTTCTGAGATAAGCTTGTATGACTGCAGATTATCCACTTATTACTACTTTTTCTGTGTTCCATAGATTTTTGATCATTTTCATTTTCATTTTCTCTTACCTATAGCTATTTTTTTAATTTACTCTTTGATATTTTCAGTGATGTACTTTGTTTACTAGTATATTGTTGAGCATTCACGTGTCTGTTGTTTTTGCAGTTCTTTTCATATAGCTGAAATTTAGTTTCATAGTGATATGGTTCAAAAATATTGTACTTTATATGATTTCAATTTCTTTAAGTTTATCAAGGCTGGTTTGTGGCCTAGATGATTTCTTACCCTGGAAGATACCTCATGTGCACTTGAAAATAATGTGTATTCTGCTGATTTTGCCCGAAAATTGCCCACAAAGAACCAGCCTCAGCTGGAGGAAGAGGGAGGGAGAACAAGAAGGTGGAGTAGGTGGACATGGAGTATATCTCTCTCCATGGATACATCAGGAATACACCTTCAGACAAAGACATGCTTGTAGAACACCAGCTGAGAGTGGACAGGAATACTTGACCACTGGAAAAGAATACATAGAATCATGAAAAACTTAGTAGGATGAAGCAACTAGGGGGAAAAACAGGAGTGTTTGTAGGACTATACTTACCTTTGGCAAGTGGGGGAACTGAAGCAGGGATCCGATCCCCATATCAGGGTAACTGTCTGAGCCAGAGGAAAAATATTTAAGGCTGAGAGTGAAGCAGCTGATCTGTGGCATCCTAAATGGAATGAGAATAAGACAGTCCTTGCCACAGCCATATGTGCCCTGGACAAGAATGCAGGTCCCTTAGAAGGCACAGCAGCTTGGAGCTGGAGTTTAAGGATTGTGGAGCTATCTCATGGCGAGGGCTGCTGCTGACTGTGAACAGATGGACTGAGGGGATGTCAGGGAGGAGGTTGTGGTAGGAAATGCCTGTGGAGGAAAAAGGAAGCCATGGAAGCAAGATGATACTACTGAGTCATGTGTAGCAGTGTTGGGAGCCAGCGTGAGGAACTCCGCCCATGGCAAAGGTCATAAGGAAGGAGGCTTGGCATACACAAAGGCGTGATCAAGCCTCAGGAAACCCCCTGTTCCCGAGCATCTACCCCAAAACCAGAGTCTGTTTTATGCTCTCGCCTACACCTCTGACTTTATTGGGCGGTCGTGACTCTGTATTCATCCCTATGTGTAACAAAAGGTATATAAGCAAACCCAAAAATAAAGAAATCGGATCAGTTTCCGGAAAGACTGATTCCACCATGTTGCTTCTTTCTTGCTCCCATTTCTCAGGCTGAATTCCCATCTGGATTCAGCCTCCTTTTCTCCACTACACTATCTTCCTACTACAGTATCCGTTTCTAATCTCTCTATATATCTGTAATTAAATATGTATTTTTCCAAAGATGCCGACGCCATCCCCACCTTCGAATTCCCTGGATCCACCGGGGCTGGACCCCGGTATAGCAGGTGGAACCATGACCGAAGCCTCTCTCCCCACTCCCACCCCCACATGCCAGCATCAGCAGCTGAACAAAAGAGAGGCTGGCTCATCAAGTGCTTGATACTTGATGAACTATAGAGTAAGTCCTCACCTAGAGTGCCCCTTTAAGTGGCTGATGCACCAATCTACAGAGTACAAGCTCAGAAAGGGGGGGTGCTCTTTGTGTCTGATGCACCAAAAAACAGAGGACCCCAGGCAAAGGGGCCTTCTAAATGCCTGAATGGGTGGAACTATGGAGAAAAACTAACCAAAGAGGCCTTCTGATCGCCAGCTACCAGAGGCTTGATAAAAGACTGACAGGACCATCACTCCTGTGGCTGAGGCAGTCACTGACCCTGTACAGTTGGAGCCATCAGGGTACCCACCACCCAAGTAGCTGTGCCACCTTCTTGCTCAACACTCACTGTGGCAGAGCTTTCACAGGCAAAAAAAGTCTTGCATCTATGCACACAGGGTCACTTTGGTGGTGTCAAACTCTTTAAGACCCTGTGGACTTTGGCCTTCCAGGCTTCTCTGTCAGTGGGGTTCTCCACGCAAGAATACTGGAGTGTATTGGCCAATACTGGTTGTCATACTCTTCTAGAGCACTACTTTTCCTGCTGCCCTAGCCACCAACTCACCTAAGTTCCTGGTACTGCCAGAACACCTGTGATCCAAGCAACTGTATCACCTCCACAGAAGGCCCTTACTGGGGCAGACCAGAGTCCTCCAGGGCAGCCTCAGGTGCAAACCCCAGTGGACAACCCACATGCAGAGATGGAAATAAAGCCACTATTGAAACCTAGGGGTAGTGTAGCTAAGGAAGAAAACCCAAAACTTTTCCACCAGCTGTACAAGTTACAGATTAAATTCATATAATCAGCTATGTAGACTGTGTGCATATGGAATATATAAAGGACATTGAGAGTTTCCACATACACACACACACACAAATGCAAATGCACTAGTTCTGATATTTGTAGACATTGGAGGCAAGAACACACAGGAATAGGACCAGATTAGAGTCTGAGCTGTTCCCACAGCAGGTCCAGAGACCAGTGCAATGATGGAGGGCATCCTAGGCAGGTGAGGTGGGCTGTGTTTCCCAGTGAGGGAAAGGACGCTGACAGCAGTGACTCAAGAAATACATTTATTATTCTTATATTTTGACTTGTTATGCAGTTTTCTTTTGAATGTTTTTCATTACCATTATTTTCTTCTATTGTTGTCATTTTTATTAGTACTATTAAATCTTCAATTGTTCTTGTTTTTCAGTCACACTTTCTATTGCTATTGTAAACCTCTACCTCTACCTTGGCCTTTGGCAGTTCTGTGGAGTTTTCCTTTTTTTTTAATCTTTTCTTTCTTTATAATTTTAATTTTTGAAATTTTTAAGCCTATGATGACTTTTTTACATTTATTCCTCCATTTGATTTTCCTATCAATCATTTCCCCTTGCAATTAATTGTTAATGTATATAAATCTTCTTTGTATACCTTTATTTAAATTTGCATATCTATTATTTTCTTCTTCTGTCTCTTTTTCTCACCAAGTTTGTTAGTTTTGTGTTCATTGCTTTACTCCCCAGTTGGCACCTTTGTATAGTTTTGTTTTCCAGTGTGTGCTTTAGTTAGTTTTGTGGATATGATCTTTGGTTTCCTTTGTTCTCCAGGTCAATCTATTGTATTTTATTTTTGTTGGGCTGTTTTGATTTCACTTATGGGTGTATATGTGTATATTTCATTATTTTAATCATTATTTGCCTGATTTTGTAACTGCCATTTGTCTGGGGTTCATTTTGTTTTCTCATTTTGGTTATTTGTTTTAATCTTACTTAATGGCATAAAAGACCATCTGTGTAATCTCTGTTCCTGGTCAGAGATCATGCCCTCAGTCTTTGGAGTGGGAGCCCTGACTCCCATACCCTACTTTACCATAGAACTCTTAACTCTAGGGAGTATCAAATAGTGAGAACTCCCACAAAGGAAAATACTTGAATACAAGTCCTGGCATCACCAAACTACCAGTAGAAAACTGTTCGGTAGGCCTCATCCAAATAACAAATAAGACAAAACTAAAAATTCAATCATTAGCAGACAGAATTAAAATCTCACTCAGTCCTGCCCATTAGAGAAAAAAAAAAAGAAAAAACTCAACACAAATTTCACCTTTTACTAAGCTTATACATATCAGAGGGCCAATTTACTAAGCTTACACATACCAGAGGACCAACATTAAGAGGGCTAAAAACAAAAGGAAGAAAGAATTGAACTTTGAAGCCTGGGGAAATGAGACTTCAAACACAATGAGTTTAAAAATAAATAATGAAAAGGCAGAGATTCAATAGCATGTGAACCATGAAATTCCAGATGTTCAAGATGATCTTCTAAAAGTCAGAGGAACCAAAGATCAAATTTTCAACATGTGTTGGATTATTGAAAAGTAAACAGAGTTCCAGAAAACTATCTATTTCTGCTTTATTGACTATGTCAAAGCCTTTGACTGTGGATCACCACAAACTGTGGAAAATTCTGAAAGAGATGGGAATACCAGACCACCTGACCTGCTTCTTGAGAAATATGTATGCAGGTCAGGAAGCAACAGTTAGAACTGGACATGGAAAAACAGACTGGTTCCAAATAGGAAAAAGAGTACATCAAGACTGTATACTGTCACCCTGCTTATTTAACTTATATGCAGAGTACATCATGAGAGTTTCTGGGCTGGGTGAAGCACAAGCTGCAATCAAGATTGGCAGGGGAAATATCAATAACCTCAGATATGCAGATGGCACCACCCTTATGGCAGAAAACAAAGAACTCAAGAGTCTCTTGATGAAAGTCAAAGAGGAGAGTGAAAAAATTGGCTGAAAGCTCAACATTCAGAAAACGAAGATCATGGTATCTGGTCCCATCGCTTCATGGCAAATAGATGGGGAAACAGTGGAAACAGTGTCAGACTTTATTTCTGGGGGCTCCAGAATCACTGCAAATGGTGATTGCAGCCATGAAATTAAAAGAAGCTTACTCCTTGGAAGAAAAGTTATGACCAGCCTAGACAGCATACTAAAAAGCAGAGACATTACTTTGCCAACAAAGAACCATCTAGTCAGGCTATGGTTTCTCTAGTTGTCATGTTATGGATGTGATAGTTGGACTATAAAGAAAGTGCCAAAGAATTGATGCTTTTAAACTGTGTTGGAGAAGACTCTTGAAGTCCTTTGGACTCTGAGATCCAAACAGGTCATCCTAATGGAGATCTGTCCTGAATATTCATTCGAAGGACTGATGCTGAAGCTGAAACTCCAATACTTTGGCTACCTGATGCAAATAATTGACTCATTTGAAAACACACTGATACTGGGAAAGTTTGAAGGCAGGAGGAGAAGCAGACGACAGAGGATGAGATGGTTGGATGGCATCACTCACTCAATGGACATGATTTTGAGTAAACTTTGGGAGTTGGTAATGAATAGGGAGGCCTGCTGTGCTGTGGTTCATGGGGTTGCAAAGAGTCAGATATGACTGAGCTGAATGAAAGGCAGATAAACACTGCACAAATGAAGGAACAAACTGGAAACACAAAAGTCCAAATAAATGAAGAGGAAATAGGCAAACCACCTGAAAAAGAATACAGAATAATGATAGTAAAGCTGATCCAAAACCTTGAAAATAAAATGGAGAAAACACAAGAAACAATTATGAAATATCTAGAAGAATTAAAGAAAAAGAATACAGAGACAAACTACACAATTACAAAATTAAAATACTTTAGAAGGAATCAATTGAATAGTTGCAGCAAAAGAACGAATCAGTGAGCTGGAAGATAAAAGGGTAGAAATAACTTCTGAAGAGCAGAATAAAGTAAAACAGATGAAAAGAACTGAGGGCAGTCTCAGAGACCTCTGGGACAATATCAAATATCCAATTATAGGGCTCCCAGAAAAGGATGAGTAAAGGAAATGGTATGAAAATTTTTTTGAAGAGATTATAGTTAAAAATTTCCCCAACATGGAAAAGGAAATAGTCAATCAAATCCAAGAGGCACAAAGAATCCCATACAGGATAAACCCAAGGAGAAACATGCCAAGACATACTAATAAAACTAACAAAACACTAAACACAAAGAAAGAATATTAGAAGCAGCAAGGGAGAAGCAACAAGTTACAACGGAAATCCCATACCCTTAACAGCTGATCTTTCAGCAGAAACTCTGCAGGCCAGAAAGGAATAGCAAGATATATTTAGAGTGTTGAAAGGGAAAAATCTACAACCAAGGTTACTGTACCCAGCAAGGAGCTCATTCAAAATTGATGGAGAAATAAAAAGCTTTTCAGAGAAGCAAAAGTTATGAGAATTCAGCACCATCAAACCAGCTTTATAACAAATGTTAAAAGGACTTATATAGCCACAAAATAGAAGAGAAGAAAAATATCTGCAAAATCAATCCCAAATAATTAATAAAATGGCAATAGTAACATATATATCAATAATTACTTTAAAAGTAAATGAATTAAGTACTCCACCCAAATGACACAGACTGGATGAATGGATACAAAAACAAGACCCATATATATGCTGTCTACAAGAAACCCACTTCAGACCTTAAGACACATATAGACTGAGAGAGAGAGAGCATGTAAAAAATATATTCCATGCAAACGGGAAGCAGAAGAAAGCTAGAGTCACAATTCTCATATCAGACAAATAGACCTTAAAATAAATAAGATTGCAAGAGATAAGGAACAACACTACATAATGATCAAGGGAACAATCCAAGAGGAAGACATAAAAATTATAGATATCTATACACCCAACAAAGGAGCACCTCAATTCATAAGACAAACACCAACAGACATAAATGGAGAAATTGACAGCAACACAAGAATATCTGGAGACATTAACAGCCCACTCACACCAATGGACAAATTATCGAACAGAAAATTAATATGGAAACACAGGTCTTAAATGATACATTAGATTCCATAGATCTTGTTGATATCTTCAGGACATTCCATTCAAATATAGAAGAATATAACTTCTTCTCAAGTGCACATGGAACATTCTCCAGGATTGTTGCGGTCCTTTAATGGACCAGAACCTGGTGGTCTGGGTTTGACGATACGAAAGTGAAAGAGAGAGAGAAGCTAATATTCCCTGGTTTATGCAGAGAACAAGTAAAACCCTAGAACAGGGCTTGCACTGCTCACAAAAGCACAGGGCGCCCTCTCGAGGAGGTCTTGAAAGCCCGGGCAGAAGAGTGAGCTCAGCGGGTTTCCATGCTCCAGAGAATCAGCCAGATGGAGGGAGGGAGAGAGAGAGACATGGGGACCCAAGCCTCTGGTGGAGGAAGGGTGCTTTAATATTTGTTCTTTGAGTATATATAGGCTGTTGTACAAGAAATTTCTTTAGACAATGATAAAGATCATAAAACCAAATCTACAGCAACCATTATCAAGAGAACAAGGGGTTAACAATGGTAATAAGGTCAGGAGACAATCCATATCTCAAGAAAGAGGATTGAGACTAAGCAGTTTTGTCATAAGGAGAATATTTACTGAAGGAGATTCATGCATGTGTTTCATCCTATGACCTCAGTCCTGGGAGTGACATGACATTCCACTCATTTCTGTTGCCAGAAACTGATAAGGAACAAAGGATTTATGAGAAACAGCATCCAGGAATCCTCCTGTTAAACGTTCCCTGACACAGGATAGATCATTTCTTGGGTCAAAAATCAAACCTCAGTAAATTTAAGAAAATTCAAATCATATCAAGCATCTTTTCTGACCACAACTCTATATGAGACTAGACATCAATTATAAGGAAAAATAACTTAAAAAAAATGGAGATTAAACAATGCATTTCTAAATAACCCTCAGGTTTATGAAGAAATAAAAAGAGGGTGACAAACTAGAAAAATGACAATGAAAACATGACAATTCAAAACTTAGGAGACGGAGCAAAAGCGGTTCTAAGAGGGAAGTTTATAGCAGTACAATCCTATCTCAAGAAACAAGAAAAATATCAAAGAGACAACCTAAATGTACACCTAAAACAACTAGAAAAAGAAGAAAAACATATTAGTACAAAGAAAGAAATTATAAAGATCTGGGCAGAAAGAAATGAAAGAAACAATAGTAAAGATTAATAAAACTGAAAGGTGTTTCTTTGAAGATAAACAAATTCGACAAAACTTTAGCCAGACTCATCAAGAAAAAATGAAGAAGAATCACATCTACAAAATTAAAAATGAAATAGGAGAGGTTGCAACAGACAATGCAGAAATACAAAGGATCATAAGAGAATATTATGAACAATTATATGGCAATAAAATGGATAACCTGGAAGAAATGGACAGATTCTTAGAAAAGTTCAGTGTTCCAGAACTGAACCAGGAAGAAATAGAAACTATGAACAACCCAGTTACAAGCACTAAAATCAAAGGGTGATAAAAAAAAAAATCTCCCCAAAAACAAAAGCCCAGGATCAGATGGCTTCACAGGTGAATTCTATTAAAAATGTAGAGATGAGCTAATGCCTCTACTCCTAAAACTCTTTCAAAAAATTTCAGAGAGAGGAACAGTTTCAAACTCATTCTACAAGGCCACCATCACCATGAAACCAAAACCAGACAAAGACAACACAAAAGACAAAACTACAGGCCAATATCACTGATGAACATAGATTCAAAAATCCTCAACAAAATTTTAGGAAACAGAATTCAATAGCACATTTAAAAGTTCATACACCATGATCAAGTTGGGTTTGTCCCTGGGATGCAAGGATTTTTCAATATGTGCAAATCAATCAATGTGATACACCATGTTAACAAACTGAAAGATTAAAAAACATATGATAATCTCAATAGATGCAGGAAAATCATTTGACAAAATTCAGCACCCATTTATGATTAAATGGGCATAGAAGGAACTTACCTCAACATAGTAAAAGTCATATATGATAAGCCCACAGCAAACATTATTCTCAGTGGTGAAAAACTGAAAGCATTCCCCCCTCAGATCAGGGACAAGACAAAGGTGCCTACGCTCACCAATATTATTCAACAGAGTTTTGGAAGTCTTAGCTACGGCAATCAGAGAAGAAAAATAAATAAAAGGAATCCAGAACAGAAAGAAGTAAAGCTCTCACTGTTTGCAGATGACATGCTGCTATACATAGAATACCCTAAAGATTCTATCAGAAAATTACTAGAGCTAATCAGTAAATTTAGCAAAGTTACAATATACAAAATCAATACAAAGAAATCACTTGCATTCCTATATACTAACAATGAAAAATCAGAGAAATTAAGGAATCAATCCCATTCACCGTTGCAACAAAAAGAATAAAATATCTAGGAATAAATCTACCTAAGGAGAAAAAAAGAATGGTATACAGAAAATTATAAGACACTGATGAAAGCAATCAAAGATAACATAAAACATGGAGAGATATTCTATATCACATACTAACACTTATATACAGAATCTAGAAAGATGATAGCAAATAATTATTTGCAGCCAAGCAATGGAGAAACAGACATAGGGAACAGTCTTATGGACATGGGGAGAATGGAGGTAAGGGTGAGATATATAGAAAGAGTAACATGGAAACTTATATTACCATGTGTAAAATAGATAGCCAATGGGAATTTGCTGTATGTGTCAGGAAACTCCAACAGGGCCTCTGTATCAACCTAGAGGGGTGGGATGGGGAGGGAGATAGGAGGAAGGTTCAAGATGGAGGGGATATGTGTATACCTATGGCTGATTCATATTTAGGTTTGACAGAAAAGATAAAATTCAGTAAAGCAATTATCCTTCAATTAAAACAAATTTTAAAATAAAAGAAAAATTTATAAGAGTAAAAGAAAGAGAGAGAAAAAAAAGAGAAAGCCTTTCTGGTCTACTTTGTTATTTAAAGCCAATGTTTTCTTAATTTTCTATCTGAGTGATCTATTCATTCATGTACATGGAAACTTTTTGTGCATAATTTTGATAATTCATTTTAAATGCACATTATTAGAAAATATACATTAATAAAATCAATACATATTGAAATAGAATAGTCACTAAAGAAATCAGTGAAAAACTGAATTTTTATGTCAGTTTCTTAAATTGCCACTTGATTAAGCATATTATGCACTTTAGATATCTTTCTATTATAGTTAGTCACTATTTTTAAAGAGTGAATTGATTTATGTTTCTTCTGATTTACTTGAAAACTATCTAATTTACTTCAAAACTATTTTCTTAGAAGGACATTTTTAGTTGGCTGCATTAGAATCTCTAAAAATTCACCTCTCTACAAAAGCAATTATAAAACCACTGGGAAAAAATAAGTCAAAATCAACTTTTTCTGACTTCTGTTAACTAAAATCTAACAGCAATATGAGTATCACTGATTCAAGAAAAAATCTTGAATCTCAGTAACAATAGTAGGGCAGATTATGGCATAGCAAATTGATTTACTGCTACCTTCATTTCCTTCCCTGGTGGCTCAGTGGGTAAAGTGTCTGCCTACAATGCGGGAGACCTGGGTTCGATCCCTGGGTCGGGAAGATCCCCTGGAGAAGGAAATGGCAACCCACTCCAGTACTCTTGCCTGGAAAATCCCATGGACAGAGGCGCCTGGTAGGCTACAGTCCATGGGGTCACAAAGTCGGACACGACTGAGCAACTTTCCTTTCATTTCCGTAGGTCTCCCATAGCCTGGAATATCAGCAACTTTACAACCATGACAACTATGAGAAACAGTACACTTACAGTCCTTGGACAGGAGAGGTTGAATTTGGAGCTCATCAAAAGGCCCCAACAAAGACCTAGGATTACCAAAGCAATCTTGAGGAAAAGGAACAAAGCTGTAGGCATTACAGACACTGTACAAAGTTACAGTCATCAAATTTTGTGATATTGGCACAAACACATAATGGTCAATGGAACAGAACAGAGAGCCCAGAAATAAATTCATACGATTGTGGTCAATTAATCTTTGATAGAGTAGGCAAGAGTATACAAAGAATAAAAGACAATCTCTTCAGCAAATGGTGTTTGAAAATCTGGACAGTCACATGTAAATCAATGGAGTTTAAATGCTCCTTCACATCGTACACAAAAATGAACTCTAAATATCTTAAAAAATTAAATATAAGACATGACACCATGAAACTCCTAAAAGAGAACATTGTCAAAATACTTTTGACATAAATTGTACCAATGTTTTCTTAATCTCTATCTCTCAAAGCAATAGACATTAAAAGAAAAATAAATGGAACCTAATCAAACTAACAAGCTTTTGTATATTAAAGGAAATCATAAACAACACAAAAAGACAACTTAAAACATTTTCAAAACATGCAACTAATAATGGTCGCATCTCCGAAATACACAAGCAGCTCATACAATTCATTAACAAAAAAACAGGATGTTTTCAAGAAGGAGGATGAGTAGGAGGATGTGGAGTTTCTCTCTCTTAATAAAAGCATCAAGAATACATTTACAAATGGAGCAATTCTTATAGAGATCAGGTTGAACACTAGCATAAGTACACTGAAAAGTACAGGAAATAACCCTGCATAACCAGATGGGATGAAAGATAGAAGGGGGAAAGGAAAAGGAGAGAAAGCTGGATATGATCTGTGACAGTTGTGGGGAGCAGGACTGAGGAAGAGGAGAGATTTCTGTGTTCTGGTTAAGTCCCTCACTGATTTGAAAATCAAATGGGACAGAAAAGAAGCCTCTGATGCTGTCAGTGGAGGGTAAAACGGCTCATCTAGGACTCGATGGACATGTGTCTGAGTGAACTCCGGGAGATGGTGATGGACAGGTAGGCCTGGCGTGCTGCGATTCATGGGGTCGCAAAGAGTCGGACACGACTGAGCGACTGAACTGAACTGAATTGATGGCAGACAGGAGAGAGTGTGACCTATACAAACAGTCCATGCCACAGCTCTGAGTGTCTCAGACTGGGACACGTGTCAATTGGTGTGCACAGGGCTAACACCTGGAACATGGGGATTTGAGATCAGATCTGGGGAGCAGACTGCCACCGGCTGTGAGAAGATAGCTTGAGGGGATGGGAGGTAGGTAATCTGAGCTGGGAATGTTAATGGAGGAAACCCAGACTGTCACAGAAGCAAGGCACCATTGTTGAGTGACACACAGGAGGAAGCCACCTTTCAGTCTCTGTATCCCCATGCACTGACTCCCCTGCCCCTCCTAAGCACCAGAAAAGTGTTCTGCCAAGATTGGCCCTCATTTGCCACCAGACATCAGGAAAAGCCCCTGTGGGGCTGGCCTTGTCACACCTGCTGTTAGGTACTAGGTAAGGTCCCTGCCATGGCTGGCCATTGAGCACCTATTTCTAGGCACTGGGAAAGGTACTCATGAAGGCTAGCCTACATGACCCTGCCACCCAATCAGGAAAAGCCCCTTACTGAAGTTTGTCTTCTTGCACCTGCTTCTGGGCACTAAAACAGGAATCAGCCAGGGCTGGCCCTCACATGCTTTCCATAAGGCACTAGAAAAGCTCTCTGTCGTGACTGGCACACACATTCCTTCTACAAAAGGCCACTGCCAGGACTGATCCTCTCATAAAGGCCACCAAGCACTAGGAAATGTTTCCACCAGGGCCAGATCTCTCATGATTTCTCTGCACACCTCCTTACCAGCAGAAATATGTTTTTAACAGCCACAGACCACCCTCATATACTTGTTGCTGCTGGGGTTCTTAGGACCCCAGCAATTGTGTGTCCTCACCAGAGCAGACCTGAGTGTGAGAGCTCCAGCCTCAGCAACAGACTTCTGTGGCTAACCCACATTCAGATGTGGGTCTAAAACCAAGCTGAGCCCCAGGTGTGGAGCGACTAAGGATGAAAAACAAAGATCTTTCTGTGCAGCTTTACAAGCCACAAATTAAATCCCTGTGATTGATTTGGTAAACCATGCTTGGATGGAATATCTCAATGGACATTGAGTGTTCTCACAATTGAGATCTGTCTATGGGGGCAAATACATGCAACATTTGGGACAGATCTAAATCTGAGCTAAACCTGCAATGCTCACAATGGGTCCAGAGACCTATCTAGAAACACTGGAGGACATCTTGGGGAGGCAGAAGTTGACTGTGGCTCATGTTGGGGGTAAGGGCACTGACAACTTAGACCCCAGGAAAATATTACTGTTAGTGCTATGTTTAATGTTGTATTTCTTTCTGTTTATTATTATTTACTAATTTTTAAAAGGTTTCAAAATCACTTTTTATTTTCAATTTTTTTCTTTATTCATTATTTGATATTATTTTTCTTTTGATATGTATTTTTTAATCTTAAATCATGTTTTGTGTTTGAATTTATTTTCTCTGCTTTTAAAAATATATATTCTGCTTTTGTTTTGTTACTTTTGCTTTTAATGGTTTGATTTCATTTTGGGGTCCGTTTACTTGTCTGGTTGTTCTAACTCTTTTTCCCCCATTTGTTTGTTTGTTTGTTTTTGCCTGAATGGGTGTGTTTCTTTGTTAGTTTTTATTTTATTTATCTGAATTTTCCTTTACCATTTGTTTTGAGCATCATTTGTCTTAAAAAAAAAAACTTATTTTTTGTTTGTTTTTGTGTTTGCTCTTTGGGCTTTTGTTTTTTTATTTCCCCTATTTTTTATTGCCATACCATGAGGCTTGTCGGTTCTTGGTTCCCTAGACAAGGATCAGGCCTGAGACTCTGATATTTGATGCTAAGTCCAGGATGCTGGATCAGCAGAGAATTCTTAGCCCCAGAAAAAAAAAATTAATTAAAGCTCCCCAGGAAATCACAATATCAACTACAGGACACAGTTCCACTGGACTGTCTGCAGGCTACAGAACTGCATGCCTCAGGTCAAAAAACAAACAAGACAAGAACACAAAATGACCTGTCAGTAGATATGTTGCTAATGCTAACAGACACCTCAAAATAGAGACTTGATGTGGCCCTGGCCTTCAGAAGGATATGATGTAGTTCAACCCACAGGAGCTCAGACACCAGTCACTCCCACCAGGAAGTCTATAGACCAAGCTCACCAACCAGAGGCAGGCACCAGAAACAAAAGTAACAAAGACCCTGCAGCCTGAGGATTGGAGACATCAAACACAGTAAGCTAGATTAAATAATAATAATAATAATAATAATAATAATAATGATAATAAAGGCAGAAAAGCATGTTATAGATGAAGGAGTGAGATAAAAACCCATTCTGGGTTATCCAGGTCACTAAGATCTTTTTTGTATAGATCTTCTGTGTATTCTTGCCTTAAGAACCCTTCTTAATATCTCATTTCTGTTAAATCCATGCTGCTTCTGTCCTTTATTGTGTCCATCTTTGAATGAAATGTTCCCTTGGTATCTCTAATTTTCCTGAAGAAATCTCTACTCATTTCCCTCTATTTCTTTGCATTGTTCATTTAGAAAGTCTTTCTTACCCTCCTTGCTATTCTTTGGAATTCTGTATTCAGATGGGTATATCTTTCCTTTTCTCCTTTGCCTTTTGCTAACAACCACAAAAAAGGAAATTGACAGTAACACAACAATAGTGGGGAACTTTAACACCCAACTTACATTAATGGGTAGATCATTCTGAAAGAAAATTAATAAGGAAACACAAATTTTAAATGGCACAAAGAATCAAATAGACTTAACTGGTATTTATAGGACATACCATCTGAAAGCAGCATAATACAATTTCTTCTCTAGTACTCATGGAACATTCTCCGGGATATATCACATCGTGGGTCATAAATCTAGCCTCAGAAAATCTGAGAAAACTGAAATCATATTGAAGCATCCTCTTTCAAACAAAATTCTATAAAATTAGAAATAAATCACAGGAAAAAAAGAAACTGTAAACGACACAAACTCATGGAAGGCCAAATGATATGTTTCTAAATAACCAAGAGATCACTGAATAAAAGAAAAAGAAATTTAAAATGACCTAGAAAAAAATGGCAAAAAACCACAATCACCTAAACCTATGGGATTCAGCAAACACACTTGTACTAGGGAAGTTTACAACAATACAATCCTACATCAAGAAACACAAAAAATCTCAAATAAGCACTTTAGCCTTACACCTAAAACAACTTAAAAAAGAAGAATAAAAAAAGTTACTAGGAGCAAAGAAATCTTAAACATCAGGGCCAAAACAAATGGAATAGAAACTAATAAAACAATAGCAAAAATTGATAATATTAAAGTTGGTCTTTTGGGAAGATAAACAAAATTGATAAATCTAGAGACAATTGATAAGCCTATAGACATACACATCAAGAAAAAATGTATAGGGACCAAATCAATAAAATTAAAAATGAAAGAGAAGATGTTGCAAAGAACACCACGGAGATATATAAGATTATGAGATACTACTACAAGCAAATATCGCCAAATGGGCAACCTGGAAGAAATGGACAAATTTTTAGTTAAGTACTTCCTTTCAACTCTGAACTGGGAAAAAAGTAGAAAATAGAAACAGACTAATTATACAAAGTGAAATTGAAACTGTGATTATAAATCTTCCAACAAACAAAAGTCTAGGGCCAAATGGCTTCAAAGATGAAGTTTATCAAATATTCAGACAAGAGGTAACACCTATTTTTCTTAAACTATTTCAAAAAAGTTGAAGAATGAGGAATATTCCTACATTTAATCTATGAGTCCACCATCAACATGATACAAATACCAGACAAAGACATAAAAACAAACAAACAAACAAAAAATTAAAGGCCAATATCACTGGTAAACACAGAGGCAAATATACTCAAAATTCAAGCAAATTAAATCCAACAGCACATGAAAAGCATCATAGGTCATGATCAAGTGAGATTTATCCCAGGAATGCAGGGATTATTTAACATATGCAAATCAATCAATATTGTACCTCATATCAAAAACTGACAAATTTAAAAAAAAAAAAGTGTTATCTCAATAGATGAAGAAAAAGCTTTTGACAAAATTCAACACATATTTGTGACAAAAAAAGTCTCCAGAGAGTGGGCATAGAGAGAAACTATTTCAACATAGCAAAGATTATATATGACAAAACCACAGCTTACATTATTCTCAATGGTAAAAAACAGAAAGCATGTACTCTGAGATCAGGAGAAAGATAAGAGTGCTAATTGCACCACAATTATTCAACATAATCTTTGCTGTTTTATCCACAGCAGAGAACAAAAAATAAAATGAAAACTAATTATTAAACAAAAAAGAAGTAAAAGCATCTCAGTTTGCTGGTAACATGCGACTATGTATAGAAAATACTAAAGATGCCACTCAAAAAATACTAGAGCTCACCAATGAATTTAGTAAAGTCTCAGGACACAAAATTAACACATAAAACTCATTTACATTCCTAAACACTAACAACAAATTTCAGAAAGAGATATAAAGGAAACAATTCCATTTAGCATCACATCAAAAAGAATAAAACATCTAGGAATACACTTCCCTAAGGAGGGAAAATATATATATATTCAGAAAACTATGAGGTTCTGATGAAAGAAACCAAAGATAGCATGAACAGATGGAGAAATAAACCATATTCTGTATTATAAGAATCAATATTGTGAAAATTACTACACAAAACAATCTACAGATTCAATGCAATCCCTATCAAAATACCAATGTATTTGAAGACCGAGAAGAGAATATCTTACAAATTTTATAGAAGCACAAAGGACCCCAGACAACCAAAGAAATCTTCATATAGAAAATAGAGCTGGAGGTATCAGGCTCCCTGGCTTTAGACTATACTACAAAGCTACAGTAAGCAAGACAGTATGATATTGGAACAAAAATATAAATACAGACAAATGGTACAGGAGAGAAAGCTGAGAGATAAACACATGCACCTATTCTAATTTATGACAAATTTATGACAAAGAAGGCATCAGTTTACAATGGAGAAAAGACAACCTCTTCAATAAGTGGTGCTGGGAAAGCTGGAGAGTTACATTTAAAAGAATAGAATTAACACATTCCCTAACCCAATGTACAACATTAAACTAAAAATGAATTTAAGACAAATATAATGCTAGACACAATTAATATCAAACTCTTAGAGGAAAACTTAGGCAGAACACTCTTTGACATTTAGTGAAGGGAGATCCTATTTGACGCACCTTTCCCATAATGAACAGAAAAAACAAACAAACGGGACATAAATTTACTAGCTTTTGTACAGCAAAAGTAACTGTAAAACGTGATGAAAATACAGCCCTCAAAGTGGGAGAAGATATTTACAAATGAAGCAACTGATATTCAATTAATATCCAAAATATTCAAAGAGTTAATGCAGCTTAACATAAAAAAATCAATAATTGGACAGATTACATAAATAGATATTTTTCAAAGAAGATATATAAAAGGCCAACACTAAAAAATACTCAGCATCACTAATTATTGGAGAAATGTAAATAAAGTCTACAATGAGATATGACCTCACACTGGGAAGGAAAGTCATAGTGTAAAACTCTACAAGCAATAAATGGTAGGGAGGGTGACAAGATACAGCCTTGACGGACTCCTTTTCCTATTTGGAACCAGTCTGTTGTTCCATGTCCAGTTCTAACTGTTGCTTCCTGACCTGCATATAGGTTTCTCAAGAGGCAGGTCAGGTGGTCTGGTATTCCATCTCTTTCAGAATTTTCCACAGTTTATTGTGATCCACACAGTCAAAGGCTTTGGCATAGTCAATAAAGCAGAAATAGATGTTTGTCTGGAACTCTCTTGCTTTCTTGAAAAAGCAAGATCCAGCTGATGTTGGCAATTTGATCTCTGGTTCTTCTGCCTTTTCTAAAACCACCTTGAACATTTGGAAGTTAACGGTTCACATATTGCTGAAGCCTGGCTTGGAGAATTTTGAGCATTACTTTACTAGCATGTGAGATGAGTGCAATTGTGTGGCAGTTTGAGCATTCTTTGACATTGCCTTTCTTTGGGATTGGAATGAAAAGTGACCTTTTCCAGTCCTGTGGCCACTGCTGAGTTTTCCAAATTTGCTGGCATATTGAGTGCAGCACTTTCACAGCATCATCTTTCAGGATTTGAAACAGCTCAACTGGATTTCCATCACCTCCACTAGCTTTGTTTGTAGTGATGCTTTCTAAGGCCCACTTGACTTCACATTCCAGGATGTCTGGCTCTAGGTGAGTGATCACACCATCGTGATTATCTTGGTCATGATGATCTTTTTTGTACAGTTCTTCTGTGTATTCTTGCCACCTCTCCTTAATATCTTCTGCTTCTGTTAGGTCCAGACCATTTTTGTCCTTCATTGAGCCCATCTTTGCATGAAATGTTACCTTGGTAACTCTAATTTTCTTGAAGAGATTTCTAGTCTTTCCCATTCTATTCTTTTCCTCTATTTCTTTGCATTGATCACTGAAGAAGGCTTTCTTATCTCTTCTTGCTATTCTTTGGAACTCTGCATTCACATGCTTATATCTTTCCTTTTCTCCTTGCGTTTTGCTTCTCTTCTTTTCACAGCTATTTGTAAAGCCTCCCCAGACAGCCATTTTGCTTTTTTGCATTTCTTTTCCATGGGGATAGTCTTGATCACTGTCTCCTGTACAATGTCACGAACCTCATTCCATAGTTCATCAGGCACTCTGTGTATCAGATCTAGACCCTTAAATCTATTTCTCACTTCTACTGTATAATCATAAAGGATTTGATTTAGGTCATACTTGAATGGTCTAGTGGTTTTCCCTAAAAGGAACCCTCTTGCATGATTCTTGGGAATGTAAATTGATATACTAATAACAGCTCTGGGGAGAAGTATGGATGTTCCTTAAAAAATTTTAAAATATAACTTCCATATGACCCAGCATATGAACATTGGGCATATACCCTAGAAAACCATAATTCAAAAAGACATGCACCCCTATGTTCAGTGCAGTGCTATTAAAATAACCAAGACTTTGTTGTTGTTCATTCTCTCAATTGTATCTGACTCTTTACGACCTCATTTAGTGTAGTACACCAGGCTTTCCTGTCCTTCACTATCTTCCAGAGTTTGCTCAAAACCAAGTCCATTGAGTTGATGCTGCCATATAAGCATCTCATCCTCTGTTGTCCCCTTTTCTTCTCGACCTCAATCTTTCCCAGCATCCGGTTCTGTTCCAATGAGTCAACTCTTTGTGTCAGGTTGCCAAAGTATTGGAGCTTCAGCTTCACCATCAGTTTTTCCAATGAATATTCAGGACTGATTTCCATTAGGATTAACTCATTTCATCTCCTTGCTGTTCAAGTGACTCTCAAGAGAATTCTCCAGCACTATAGTTTGAAAGCAGCAATTCTTCAGCACTCAGGCTTTGTTCCAGTTCAACTCTTTTTTTTTTTTTCAGATTTTATTTTATTTTTTACTTTACAATATTTTATTGGTTTTGCCATACATCAACATGAATCCGCCATGGGTGTACACATGTTCCCAATCCTGAACCCCGCTCCCCTGTCCAACTCTTACGTCCGTACATGACTACTGAAAAAATCATTGCTTTATAGACGGGTCTTGGTCTGCAAAGTGATGCCTCTATTTTTTAATCCAACGTCTCAGTTCATCATAGCTTTTCTTCCAAGGAGTAAGTGTCTTTTAATTTCATGGCTGCAGTCACCATCCACAGTTATTTTGGAGCCCCCCAAGATAAAGTCTATCACTATTTCCATTTTTTCCCCATCTATTCGCCATGAAGTGATGGGACTGAATGCCATGATCTTTGTTTTTGAATTTTAAGCCAATTTTTTCACTTTCCTCTTTTACTATCATCAAGAGGCATTTTAGTTCCATTTTGCATTCTGCCATTAGTGTGGTGTCATCTGCATATCTGAGATTATTGATATTTCTCCTGGCAATCTTGATTCTAGCTTGAGCTTCTTTCAGTCTGGCATTTCATATGTTGTGCTCTGCATATAAATTAAATAAACAGGGTGACAATATACAGGCTTGATGTACTCGTTTCCCATTTGTAACCAATCTGTTTTTTCAAGTTCAATTCTAACTGTTGCTTCTTGATAGGGATACAGGTTTCTCAGTAGGCAGGTAATGTGATCTGGTAGTCCCAGGATTTTAAGAATTTTCCACAGTTTGTTGTGATCCACAGAGTCAAAGACTTTAGCATAGTCAATGAAGCAGAAATAAATGCTTGTGTTTTTTTTGTTTGTTTGTTTGTTTGTTTGTTTTCTGGAATTCTCTCTCTCTTTTTTTTTTTTTTTTTTCTATGATGCAATGGATGTTGACAATTTGCTCTCTGGTTCCCCTGCCTTTTCTAAGTCTAGCTTGTACATCTGGAAGTTCTCAGTTCACATACTGTTAAAGCCTAGCTTGAAGGATTTTGAGTATTGTCTTACAAGCATATGAAATGAGTTCAATTGTGTAGTAGTTTGAACATTATTTGACATTGCCCTTTTTTGAGATTGAAATGAAAACTAACCTTTTCCAGCCCTGTGACCACTGGTTAGTTTTCCAAATTTGCTGGCATATTGAGTGCAACACTTTAACAACATCATCTTGAGCCAAGACATAGAAACAACCTAAATGTCCATCAACTAAGGAATGAGCAGAGATGTTGTACATATATCAATGGAATATTTCTCAATCCTAAAATTGGAAAAAATCGGGCCTATTTAGAGACATGGATATACCTAGATACTGTCATGCAGAGTGAAATAATTCAGAAAAGGAAAAAAATCATATATTAATACATACATGTGGAATCTAGAATAGTGATATAGGTGGTCTTGTTTGCAAATTAGAAATAAATATACAAGCATATAGAACAGGCATATTAACAACAAGGTGGAAAATGGGAAGGAGTGGGATGAATTTGGAGCTTGGGCTTAACATAAATACACTATTGATACAATGTATGAAATAGATAATAAGAACCTACTGTATTACTCAGAGAACTCTACTCATTGCTCTTCAGCAACCTAAATGGGAAAGAAATCCAAAAAATAAAAAAAAATGTGTGTATACATATATCTGACTAACTTTTCTGTATAATAGACAATAACAACATTTTAAAGCAATTTTATTTCAAGAAAATTAATTTTAAAATTATATGCTTATAATAAACAACTTAAACAGAAGAAAAGTAACAATCAGAAAATGGACAAAAGACTTTAATAGTCAGTTCTCCAAGCAGACATCCAGATGGCCAAGAAGCCCATGAAAAGATGCTCAACATGGCTAATTATCAGAGAAACGTAAATCAAAACTACAATGATGTATCACCTCCCACCAGTCAGAATGGCCATCATAAAATAGTTTAGAAATAATGAATAATGAATAGGATGTAGGGTAAGGGAACTGTCCTACATTTTTGGTTGGGGTGTAAATTACTGCAACCATTATGGAAAACAGTATGGTGGTTCCTAGAAAAACTAAAAATAGAGGACCATATGACCCTGCAATTCACTGCTTGGGCATATACCTAGAAAAGATGAAAGCTATGATCTGAAAAGATATATACAACCCAGTCTTCATCACAGAATTATTTACATTAGCCAAGATATGGAAGCAACCTAAGTGTTCATCAACAGATCAATGGATAAAGAAAAGGATACACATACAAACTCTAATATTAAACAACTGCAAAAAAGTAATGAAAGAATATCATTTATAGTATCATGGTTGAACCTAGAGATTATCATGCTAAGTGAAGTAGTCCAGACAAAGACAAATATATGATATCACTTATATGTGAAATCTAAGAAACAGTAGAAGTAAATTTATTTACAAGAGTAAAAATTGCACAGAAAGAGAAAACAAACTTATGGTCAAAAAATGAAAAGGGTGGAAAGGGATAAACTAAGAGAATATCATTAACAATTTCATACTCAGTTCAGTTGAGTTCAGTTGCTCAGTCGTGTCCGAATTTTTGCGACCCCATGTATCGCAGCACGCCAGGCCTCCCTGTCCATCACCATCTTCCGGAGTTCACTCAGACTCACATCCATCGAGTCCGTGATGCCATCCAGCCATCTCATCCTGGGTTGTCCCCTTCTCCTCCTTCCCCCAATCTCTCCCAGCATCAGAGTCTTTTCCAATGAGTCAACACTTCCCATGAGATGGCCAAAGTATTGGAGCTTCAGCTTTAGCATCATTTCTTCCAAAGAAATCCCAGGGCTGATCTCCTTCAGAATGGACTGGTTGGATCTCCTTGCAGTCCAGGGGACCCTCAAGAGTCTTCTCCAACATCACAGTTCAAAAGCATCAATTCTTTGGCGCTCAGCCTTCTTCACAGTCCAACTCTCACATCCATACATGATCACAGGAAAAACCATAGCCTTGACTAGATGGACCTTAGTCGGCAAAGTAACATCTCTGCTTTTGAATATACTATCTAGGTTGGTCATAACTTTTCTTCCAAGGAGTAAGCGTCTTTTAATTTCATGGCTGCAGTCACCATCTGCAGTAATTTTTGGAGCCCCCCAAAATAAAGTCTGACACTGTTTCCACTGTTTCCCCATCTATTTCCCAAGAAGTGATGGGACCAGATGCCATGATCTTCATTTTCTGAATGTTGAGCTTTAAGCCAACTTTTTCACTCTCCTCTTTCACTTTCATCAAGAGGCTTTTTAGCTCCTCTTCACTTTCTGCCATAAGGGTGGTGTCATCTGCATATCTGAGGTTATTGATATTTCTCCTGGCAATCTTGATTCCAGCTTGTGTTTCTTCCAGTCCAGCGTTTCTCATGATGTACTCTGCATATAAGTTAAATAAGCAGGGTGCCAATATCCAGCCTTGACGTACTCCTTTTCCTATTTGAAACCAGTCTGTTGTTCCATGTCCAGTTCAAACTTTGCTTCCTGACCTGCATACAGAACAAATAGAAATATTTCCCTGGTACATGGATCAGAAGACAGTATTGTTAAGTGGAAATACTCCTCAAATTTATATAAAGTTTCCACACAGTCATATTAGAATCCCAGGTGGCTTTTTGAGAAATTGGCAAGTTGTTAATAGAGCTTATATGAAAATGCAAAGAATATAAGAATAACTAAAATAATCTTAAAAAAAAAAAACCCAAAACTTTCTGATTTCAAAGCCTAAAACAGAAAAACTGTAAGCAAGAGAAGGTGATACTGGCCTAAGTATAGAAATATAGATCAATGAGATAGAATTATGAGTACAGTAATAAGCACTTATATTCGGAGTAAAATTAATTTTTGAAAGGGTACCCATGCAATTCAATAGGGGGAAATGCATTACCAACAAATATTCCTGGGATACATGAATAGAAATATGTAAAAGAGTAACTTGGATCCGTACTTTATACCACATAAAACAATCACTAAAAATCACTCGAGGATTTAAATGTAAAACCCAAAAGTATAAAACTCAAAAAAAAAAAAAAATACATGACTAAATCTCTGTGAACTTGAATATGGCAATGTATTCTTCGGCATGACATCAGAAGCCTAATTAGTGAAAGACAGACAAATTCGACTTCATCAAACTTAAAAATATTTGTATTTCAAAGGGCCACATCACACTATCAAGAAAGTGAAAACATATCCAACAGAATAGGAGGATATATTTGCAATTTTTTTTCTTTTTAAAATTTATTTTTATTGAGGTAACATTGATTTATTGCATTCTATAACTTTCTTTTATTATTATTATTATTATTATTATTATTATTATTNTCTCTGTGAACTTGAATATGGCAATGTATTCTTCGGCATGACATCAGAAGCCTAATTAGTGAAAGACAGACAAATTCGACTTCATCAAACTTAAAAATATTTGTATTTCAAAGGGCCACATCACACTATCAAGAAAGTGAAAACATATCCAACAGAATAGGAGGATATATTTGCAATTTTTTTTCTTTTTAAAATTTATTTTTATTGAGGTAACATTGATTTATTGCATTCTATAACTTTCTTTTATTATTATTATTATTATTATTATTATTATTATTTTACTTTACAAAACTGTATTGGTTTTCCCATACATTGACATGAATCTGCCTCAGGTGTACATGAGTTCCCAATCCTGAAGCCCCCTCCCACCTCCCTCCCCATATCATCTCTCTCGGTAATCCCAGTGCACCAGCTCCAAGCATCTTGTATCCTGTATCAAACTTAGACGGGTGATTTGTTTCTTACATGATAGTATACATGTTTCAATGCGATTCTCCGAAATCATCCCACCGTCTCCCTCTCCCACAGAGTCCAAAAGTCTATTCTACACATCTGTGTCTCTTTTGCTGTCTCTCATACAACATTATCATTACCATCTTTCTAAATTCCATATATATGCATTAATATACTGTATTGGTGTTTTTCTTTCTGGCTTGCTTCACTCCATATAACAGGCTCCAGTTTCATCCACCTCATTAGAACATATTCAAATGTATTATTTTTAATGGCCGAGTAATACTCCATTGTGTATATGTACAACAGCTTTCTTATCCATTCATCTGCTGATGGACATCTAGGTTGCTTCCATGTCCTGGCTATTTTAAACAGTGCTGCAATGAACATTGGGGTACACGTGTCTCTTTCAATTCTGGTTTCCTTGGTGTGTATGCCCAGCAGTGGGATTGCTGGGTCATAAGACAGTTTTATTTCCAGTTTTTAAAGGAATCTCCACATTGTTCTCCATAGTGGCTGTACTAGTTTCTATTCCCACCAACACTGTAAGAGGGTTCCCTTTTCTCCACACCCTCTCCAGCATTTATTGCTTGTAGACTTGTATCGCAGCCATTCTGACTGGCGTGAGATGGTTTAAACAGTGCTGCGATGAACATTGGGGTACACGTGTCTCTTTCAATTCTGGTTTCCTTGGTGTGTATGCCCAGCAGTGGGATTGCTGGGTCATAAGACAGTTTTATTTCCAGTTTTTAAAGGAATCTCCACATTGTTCTCCATAGTGGCTGTACTAGTTTCTATTCCCACCAACACTGTAAGAGGGTTCCCTTTTCTCCACACCCTCTCCAGCATTTATTGCTTGTAGACTTGTATCGCAGCCATTCTGACTGGCGTGAGATGGTACCTCATTGTGGTCTTGATTTGCATTTCTCTGATAATGAGTGAGGTTGAGCATCGTTTCATGTGCTTGTTAGCCATCCGAATGTCCTCTTTGGAGAAATGCCTATTTAGTTCCTTGGCCCATTTTTTGATTGGGTCATTTATTTTTCTGGAGTTGAGCTGCATAAGTTGCTTGTATATTTTTGAGGTTAGTTGTTTGTCAGTTGCTTCATTTGCTATTATTTTCTCCCATTCTGAAGGCTGTCTTTTCACCTTGCTTATAGTTTCTTTTGTTGTGCAGAAGCCTTTAAGTTTAATTAGGTCCCGTTTGTTTATTTTTGCTTTTTTTCCCGTATTCTGGGAGGTGCATTATAAAGGATCCTGCTGTGATATGTCGGAGAGTGTTTTGCCTATGTTTTCCTCTAGGAGTTTTATATTTTCTGGTCTTATGTTTAGATCTTAATCCATTTGAGTTTATTTTTGTGTGTGGTATTAGAAAGTGATCTAGTTTCATTCTTTTACAAGTGGTTGGCCAGTTTTCCTTGCACCACTTGTTAAAGAGATTGTCTTTAATCCATTGTATATTCTTGCCTCCTTTGTCGAAGATAAGATGTCCATAGGTGTGTGGATTTATCTCTGGGCTTTCTATTTTGTTCCATTGATCTATATTTCTGTCTTTGTGCCAGTACCATACTGTCTTAATGACTGTGGCTTTGTAGTAGAGCCTGAAGTCAGGCAAGTTGATTCCTCCAGTTCCATTCTTCTTTCTCAAGATTGCTTTGGCTATTCGAGGTTTTTTGTATTTCCATATAAATCTTGATATTATTTGTTCAAGTTCTGTGAAAAGTACCGCTGGTAGCTTGATAGGGATTGCATTAAATCTGTAGATTGCTTTGGGTAGTATACTCATTTTGACTATATTGATTCTTCCAATCCATGAACATGGAATATTTTTCCATCTATTAGTGTCTTCTTTGATTTCTTTTATCAGTGTTTTATAGTTTTCGATATATAGGTCTTTAGTTTCTTTAGGTAGATATATTCCTAAGTATTTTATTCTTTTCATTGCAATGGTGAATGCAATTGTTTCCTTAATTTCTCTTTCTGTTTTCTCATTATTAGTGTATAGGAATGCAAGGGATTTCTATGTGTTGATTTTATAATCTGCAACTTTACTATATTCACTGGTTACCTCTAGTAATTTTCTGGTGGAGTCTTTAGGGTTTTCTATATAGAGAATCATGTCATCTGTAAACAGTGAGAGTTTTACTTCTTCTTTTCCAATTTGGATTCCTTTTATTCCTTTTTCTGCTCTGATTGCTGTGGCCAAAACTTCCAGAACTATGTTGAATAGTAGTGGTGAGAGTGGGCACCCTTGTCTTGTTCCTGACTTTAGGGGAAATGCTTTCAATTTTTCACCATTGAGGATAATGTTTGCTGTGGGTTTGTCATATATAGCTTTTATTATGTTGAGGTATGTTCCTTCTATTCCTGCTTTCTGAAGAGTTTTTATCATAAATGGATGTTGAATTTTGTCAAAGGCCTTCTCTGCATCTATTGAGATAATCATATGGCTTTTATTTTTCAATTTGTTAATGTGGTGAATTACATTGATTGATTTGCGGATATTGAAGAATCCTTGCATCCCTGGGATAAAGCCCACCTGGTCATGATGTATGATCTTTTTAATGTGTTGTTGGATTCTGATTGCTAGAATTTTGTTGAGGATTTTTGCATCTATGTTCATCAGTGATATTGGCCTGTAGTTTTCTTTTTTTGTGGCATCTTTGTCAGGTTTTGGTATTAGGGTGATGGTGGCCTCATAGAATGAGTTTGGAAGTTTACCTTCCCCTGCAATTTTCTCGAAGCGTTTGAGTAGGATGGATAGGTGTTAGCTCTTCTCTGAATTTTTGGTAGAATTCAGCTGTGAAGCCGTCTGGAACTGGGGTTTTGTTTACTGGAAGATTTCTCATTACAGTTTCAATTTCTGTGCTTTTGATGGATCTGTTAAGATTTTCTATTTCTTCCTGGTTCAGCTTTGAAAAGTTGTACTTTTCTAAGAATTTGTCCATTTCTTCCACGTTGTCCATTTTATTGGCATATAGTTGCTGATAGTAGTCTCTTATGATCCTTTGTATTTCTGTGTTGTCTGTCGTGATCTCTCCATTTTCATTTCTAATTTTATTGATTTTATTCTTCTCCCTTTGTTTCTTGATGAGTCTAGCTAATGGTTTGTCAATTTTGTTTATCCTCTCAAAGAACCAACTTTTTGCTTTGTTGATTTTTGCTATGGTCTCTTTTGTTTCTTTTGCATTTATTTCTGCCCTAATTTTTAAGATTTCTTTCCTTCTGCTTCTTTTCTAGTTGCTTTAGGTGTAGAGTTAGGTTATTTATTTTATTTCTTTCTTCTTTCTTGAGGTATGCCTGTATTGCTATGAAGTTTCCCCTTAACACTGCTTTTACAGTGTCCCACAGGTTTTGGATTGTTGTGTTTTCATTTTCATTCGTTTCTATGCATATTTTGATTTCTTTTTTGATTTCTTCTGTGATTTGTTGGTTATTCAGAAGCGTGTTGTTCAGCCTCCATATGTTGAAGTTTTTAATAATTTTTCGCCTGTAATTGAGATCTAATCTTACTGCATTGTGGTCTGAAAAGATGCTTGGAATGATTTCAATCTTTTTGAATTTAACAAGGCTAGATTTATGGCCCAGGATATGATATATCTTGGAGAAGGTTCCGTGAGCACTTGAGAAAAAGGTGAAATTCATTGTTTTGGGGTGAAATGTCCTATAGATATCAATTAGGTCTAACTGGTCTATTGTATCATTTAAAGTTTGTGTTTCTTTGTTAATTTTCTGTTTAGTTGATCTGTCCATAGGTGTGAGTGGGGTGTTCACGTCTCCCACTCTTATTGTGTTATTGTTAATTTCCCCTTTCATACTTGTTAGCATTTGTCTTACATATTGCAGTGCTCCTCTGTTGGGTGTATATATATTTATAATTGTTATATCTTCTTCTTGGATTGATCCTTTGATCATTATGTAGTGGCCTTCTTTGTCTCTTTTCACAGCCTTTGTTTTAAAGTCTATTTTATCAGATATGAGTATTGCTACTCCTGCTTTCTTTTGGTCTCTATTTGCATGGAGTATCTTTTTCAGCCCTTCACTTTCAGTCTGCATGTGTCCCTTGTTTTGAGGTGGGTCTTGTAAACAACATATATTTGTATCTTGTTTTTGTATCCATTCAGCCAGTCTTTGTCTTTTGGTTGGGGCATTCAACCCATTTACTTTTAAGGTAATTATTGATAAGTATGGTCTTGTTGCCATCTACTTTACTGTTTTGTGTTCGGGTTTATACACCTTTTTTGTGTTTCCTGTCTAGAGAAGATCCTTTAGTATTTGTTGGAGAGCTGGTTTGGTGGTGCTGAATTCTCTCAGCTTTTGCTTGTCTGTAAAGCTTTTGATTTCTCCTTCATATTTGAATGAGATCCTTGCTGGGTACAGTAATCTGGGCTGTAGGTTATTTTCTTTCATCACTTTAAGTATGTCTTGCCATTCCCTCCTGGCCTGAAGAGTTTTTATTGGAAGATCAGCTGTTATCCTTAAGGGAATCCGCTTGTGTGTTATTTGTTGTTTTTCCCTTGCTGCTTTTAATATTTGTTCTTTATGTTTGATCTTTGTTATTTTAATTAATATGTGTCTTGGGGTGTTTTGCCTTGGGTTTATCCTGTTTGAGACTCTCTGGGTTTCTTGGACTTGGGTGATGATTTCCTTCCCCATTTTAGGGAAGTTTTGAACTGTTATCTCCTCAAGTATTTTCTCATGGTCTTTCTTTTTGTCTTCTTCTTCTGGGACTCCTATAGTTCTAATATTGGAGCGTTTCATATTGCCCTGGAGGTCTCTGAGATTGTCCTCATTTCTTTTAATTCATTTTTCTTTTTTCCTCTCTGATTCATTCATTTCTAGCATTCTATCTTCTATTTCACTAATCCTATCTTCCGCCTCAGTTATTCTACTATTTGTTGCCTCCAGAGTGTCTTTGATCTCATTTATTGCATTATTCAGCATATATTGACTCTTTTTTTATTTCTTCTAGGTCCTTGTTAAACCTTTTTGCATCTTCTCAATCCTTGTCTCCAGGTTGTTTATCTGTGATTTCATTTTGATTTCAATATTTTGGATCATTTTTACTATCAATATTTGGAATTCTTTATCAGGTAGATTCCTTATCTCTTCTTCTATTGTTTGGTTTGGTGAACATTTATCCTGTTCCTTCATCTGCTGGGTATATCTCTGTCTCTTCATCTTGGTTATATTGCTGGGTTTGGGGTGGCCTTTCTGTATTCTGGCAGTTTGTGGAGTTCTCTTTATTATGGGGTTTCCTCACTGTGGGTGGGGTTGTATCAGTGGCTTGTCAAGGTTTCTTGGTTAGGGAAGCTTGTGTTGGAGTTCTGGTGGGTGGAGCAGGATTTCTTTTCTATGGAGTGCAATGAAGTGTCCAGTAATGAGTTATGAGATGTCAATGGTTTTGGAGTAACTTTAGGCAGCATGTATATTGAAGCTCAGGGGTGTGTTCCTGTGTTGCTGGAGAATTTGCATGGTATGTCTTGCTCTGGAACTTGTTCGCCCTTGGGTGGTGCTTAGTTTCAGTGTACGTATGGAGGCATTTGATGAGCTCCTATCAATTAATGTTCCCTGGATTCAGGAGTTCTCTAATGTTCTCAGGATTTGGACTTAAGCCTCCTGCTTCTGGTTTTCAGTTTTATTTTTACAGTAGCCTCAAGACTTCTCCATCTATACAGCACCAATGATAAAACATCTAGGTTAAAGATGAAAAGTTTCTCCACATTGAGGGACACCCAGAGAGGTTCACAGAGTTCCATGGAGAAGAAAAGAGGGAGTGGAGAGGTAGAGGTGACTGGAATGAGATGAGGTGGGATCAAGAGAAAGCAAGCTAGCCAGTACTGGCTTCTTTATGTGTGCTCCATAGTCTGGACCGCTCAGAGATGTTCATGGAGTTATACAGAGAAGAGGAGAGGGAGGAAGGAGACAGAGGTAGCCAGGAGGATAAAAGAGGGAAATGAGAAAGAGAGAGACAGATCCAGCCAGTAACCAGTTCCCTAAGTGTTCTCTACTGTCGGGAACACACAGAGATTCAGATTTGGGTAGAAAAGAGAAGGAGGGAGGAGACAGAGACAACCTGGTGGAGAAAAAGGAGAGTCCAAAGGAGGAGAGAGTGGTCAAGCCAGTAATCTCGCTCTCAAGTAAATCTGAAGATTGGGTTTTTAAAGGTATAAAATTGATAACAAATACCAAAAAGCAAAGATTAAAAATCTACAGTAGAGGTTGGATTTTCAAAAATACAATATTAAAGAAAAGAAGAAGAAGAAAGAAAAAAATAGTCACAAGAATTATTTAAAAAAAAAAAAAACACAAAACAATATATATGATGTTTCCTTTAAAAAATAGGGTCTTTTTTTTATTTTTTGAAAAGTAATAGTAGGATATAAAAATTAAAGGAGAAATAGAGGACTTAAAAATTTAAAAAAATGTTTTAATAAAAGAAGAAAAGGAAAAGAAGAAAAAACAAATAAAAAAAAGAATGATCATAAAAATAGTAAAGGTATATCTGGGACTTTCTCTTTCGTTGTGAGCAGTGTGGGGTCAGTTCATTTTCGAATAGTTGTTGGTCCAGCTTATATTTCTCAAGATCTATCGGCCCCTTCTTATGTAGTCTGTACTAACGACAGGATTTTAATCTATTGCACCTGTCACTTCCAAGGCGGTTCCCTCTGTTTTAGCTTCTTCTGTTTGCTGGTCTCTTCAGTGTCTGTTTTCCACCGTGACACAAGGGGGGTGGTGGTGGACACTTTTTTTTTAGGCTCATTTGTTCAGTCGTGCTGTGGGGAGGGAGGGATGCTGCAAACAAATAACACTAGCGTGTGCTCGCAGTGTCTTGGAAACACTGGGCCTGCCCCCGCTCATGGCTCAGGCTCTAGGTTGCTCCGTCAGAAACAGTTTGAGGCCAGCCCTGGGCTGCATGCACCTCCCCGGTCTAAGCCGCTCAGGCTCAGTCACTCAGGTAGTCCTCAGAGGTGCAGACTCAGTTAGGCCTGCATTTTGTACTCTTCCCAGGTCCTAGTAGCTCAGGTGTTTGGTGAGTGTGATCTCTGCGACTTATCGCCTTTCTAATCCCTGCTGCTCAGTTTTCTGAGTGTATAACTGGCGCCCCTTCTCAGGTGGATGGTGACTGTCCAGAACCCCAAGAAGTCTTAGTTAGCAAAGAAGCTTGCATGCAGTTTCATAGTTAATGTCTCTCTGGGGCTGCAATTGCCCCTTTCCAGCCCTTCCAGCCCTTCCATCTCTGGCTGCCTGTCACCAGAGGGGGATGGTCTGCAGCTGGCTAATTCCATTTCATCCTTTGTTCTGTGTGCGGTCCTGGCGGTGTCTTATGTTAGAGCTTTCTGCGTGGTAGCTATCCCAGTCTGGTTTGCTAGCCCAAGTTAGTTTGCTCTGGTTACCCACGGGACATTTCGGCCCGATTCTTAAAAAGCACTGCAGCCCACGCCTCCCTGCTCAGCCTCTGCTTGCTAGTGTCAGATGCAGGCGTCTGTGCTGCTTCTCCACTGGGGGAGTTACCGTTGGGCTCGTAATCTGTTGCTTTTATTTATTTATTCATTTTTCCTTCCTGTTATGTTGCCCTCCGTGCTTCCAAGGCTCACCACAGACTTGGAAGCGAGAGTGTTTCCTGGTGCTTGGAAACTTCTCTCTTTTTAAGACTACCTTCCGGGATGGAGCTCCCTCCCTACCTCTTTTGTCCTTTTTTTGTCTTTTATATTTTTTCCTACTTGTTTTTGAAGACAATGATCTGCTTTTCTGGGTGCCTGATGTCCTCTGCCAGCATTCAGAAGTTGTTTTGTGGAATTTACTCAGCGTTGAAATGTTCTTTTGATGAATTTGTGAGGGAGAAAGTGGTCTCCCCATCCTATTCCTCCACCATCTTAGGACCGCCTCCTCCTCTGCCTTTTTTAGTTCTAGCTTGCACATCTGAAGGAGATCAGCCCTGGGATTTCTTTGGAGGGAATGATGCTAAAGCTAAAACTCCAGTACTTTGGTCACCTCATGCGAAGAGTTGACACACTGGAAAAGACTCTGATGCTTGGAGGGATTGGGGGCAGGAAGAGAAGGGGACGACAGAGGATGAGATGGCTGGATGGCATCACGGACTCGATGGATGTGAGTCTGAGTGAACTGTGGGAGTTGGTGATGGACAGGGAGGCCTGATGTGCTACGATTCATGGGGTCGCAAAAAGTCAGACACGACTGAGTGACTAAACTGAACTGAACTATACATCTTGAAATTCTTGGTTCACATACTGCTGAAGCCTAGCTTGAAGGATTTTGAGCATAAACTCCCTAGCATGTAAAATAAGTAGAGCAAACTTAGAAAACTCAGCGGTGGCCAAAGGACTGAAAAAATAAATGTTCATTCCAATCCCCAAATAATGATCAAACTACCATTAAATTGTGCTCATTTCACATGTTAGCAAGTTTATGCTCAAAATCCTTCTAGCTTGGCTTCAGGAGTACATAAACAAGAACGTCCAGATATAAGAGCTGGGTTTCTTTCTGGCAGAAAAACCAGAGATCAAGTTCCGGTTACCAATCAAAAAGCAAGGGAATGTCACCACCTGGCCCAACAACCCCCACCCCCCGCCAAAAAAAAAAAAAAAGGAAGAAAAATACTTCTACTACTTTGACTATGTGAAATCCTTTGACTTTGGCTGTGTACATCAAAACAAACTGTGGATAATTCTTAAAGACAATGGAGTATCAGACCACCTTACCTGTCTCCTGAGAAACAGGAGGTCTTCATAGAACCGTTCAACTTCAGCTTCGTCAGCGTTACTGGTTGGGGCATAGACTTGGATTACTGTGATACTGAATGGTTTGCCTTGGAAACGAACAGAGATCATTCTGTCGTTTTTGAGATTGAATCCAAGTACTGCATTTTGGACTCTTTTGTTGACCATGATGGCTACTTCATTTATTCTAAGGGATTCCTGCCCACAGTAGTAGATATAATAGTCATCTGAGTTAAATTCAGCCATTCCAGTCCATTTTAGTTTGCTGATTCTTAGAATATAAACCTTCACTCTTGCCATCTCCCATTTGACCACTTCCAATTTGCCTTGATTCATGGACCTGACATTCCAGGTTCCTATGCAATATTGCTCTTTACAGTATCGGACCTTTTGTCTATCACCAGTCACATCCACAGCTGGGTATTGTTTTTGCTTTGGCTCCATATCTTCATTCTTTCTGCAGTTATTTCTCCACTGATCTCCAGTAGTATATTGGGCACCTACCGACCTGGGGAGTTCCTCTTTCAGTATCTTATCATTTTGCCTTTTCATACTGTTCATGGGGTTCTCAAGGCAAGAATACTGAAGTGGTTTGCCATTCCCTTCTCCAGTGTACCGCATTCTGTCAGACCTCTCCACCATGACCTGCCTGTCTTTGGTGGCCCCACAGGGCATGGCTTAGTTTCATTGAATTACACAAGGCTGTGATCCATGTGATTAGATTGACTAGTTTTCTATGATTATGCATGTTAAAAAGCAGAGACATCACTTTGCCAACAAAGGTCCATATATTCGAAGCTATCATTTTTCTAATTCTCATATATGGATGTATGATTTGGACACTAAAGAAGGCTGAGGACTGAAGAACTGATACTTTTGAATTGTGGTGCTAGTGAAGACTCTCAAGAGTCCTTTGAACTGCAAGGAGATCCAGCCAGTCAATGCTAAAGGAAATCATGGGGTCGCAAAGAGTCAGACACGACTGAGCAACTGAACTGAATATACATCATTATGACTGTTCCTGAATGTGAAGCTTCAATACTTTAAAAATTTGATGAGAAGAGGCAACTTCTGATGATGGGAAAAATTGAAATCCAAAGGTAACTGGCCACCTAAGGGTGAGATGTTTAGATAGCATCAGTGACTCCATGGACACAAATTTGAGGAAACTGGGAGATACTGGAGACAGGAGCTTGGCATGCTGCTGTCCATGGGGTTGCAAAGAGTGGGATATGACTTAGAAGCTTAACAACAACAACAACAAATATGTTTTCAGTTGTTATGATATTCTTGTCATTTTTTACTGGGTATGTCTTTTTTTTTTTTTAATTTGTCTTTTTTTTTTTTCTTCAATGATCCATTTGTGAAAGAGATGGGAATACCAGACCACCTAACCTGCCTCTTGAGAAATCTGTATGCAGATCAGGAAGCAACAGTGAGAATTGGACATGAAACAACAGACTGGTTCCAAATAGGGAAAGGATTACGTCAAGGCTGTGTATTGTCACCCTGCTTATTTAGGTTATATGCAGAGTACATCATGAGAAACGCTGGACTGGAAGAAACACAAGCTGGAATCAAGTTTACCGGGAGAAATATCAATAACCTCAGATATGCAGATGACACCACCCTTATGGCAGAAAGTGAAGAGGAACTAAAAAACCTCTTGATGAAAGTGAAAGTGGAGAGTGAAAAAGTTGGCTTAAAGCTCAACATTCAGAAAACGAAGATCATGGCATCTGGTCCCATCACTTCATGGGAAATAGATGGGGAAACAGTAGAAACAGTGTCAGGCTTTATTTTTTTGGGCTCCAAAATCACTGCAGATGGTGACTGCAGCCATGAAATAAAAGACGCTTACTCCTTGGAAGAAAAGTTATGACCAACCTAGATAGTATATTCAAAAGCAGAGACATTACTTTGCCGACTAAGGTCTGTCTAGTCAAGGCTATGGTTTTTCCTGTGGTCATGTATGGATGTGAGAGTTGGACTGTGAAGAAGGCTGAGCGTCGAAGAATTGATGCATTTGAACTGTGGTATTGGAGAAGACTCTTGAGGGTCCCTTGGACTGCAAGGAGATCCAACCAGTCCATTCTGAAGGAGATCAGCCCTGGGATTTCTTTGGAAGGAATGATGCTAAAGCTGAAGCTCCAGTACTTTGGCCACCTCATGTGAAGAGTTGACATTGGAAAAGACTCTGATGCTGGGGGGGATTGGGGGCAGGAGGAGAAGGGGATGACCGAGGATGAGATGGCTGGATGGCATCACGGACTCGATGGATGTGAGTCTGAGTGAACTCCTGGAGACGGTGATGGACAGGGAGGCCTGGCGTGCTGTAATTCATGGAGTTGCAAAGAGTCAGACACGACTGAGCAACTGAACTGAACGGAACTGAATGTATTGTTTTCTGTACAGTTCTTCTGTGTATTCTTCCCACGTCTTCCTAATATCTTCTGCTTCTGTTAGCTCCATAGCATTTCTGTCCTTTATCGAGCCAATCTTTGCATAAAATGTTCCCTTGGTTACTCTAATTTTCTTGAGGAGATCTCTAATCTTTCCCATTCGGTTTTCCTTTACTTCCTTGCATTGATCACTGAGGAAGGCTTTTTAAATCTTTCCTTGCTATTCTTTGGAACTCTGCATTCAGATGCTTATATCTTTCCTTTTCTGTTTTGCTTTTTGATCCTCTTCTTTTCAGAGCTATCTGTAAGGCCTCCTAAGACTGCCATTTTGCTTTTTTGGCATTTCTTTTCCATGGGGATGGTCTTGATCCCTGTCTCCTGTACCAGCTCATGAGCCTCCATCCACAGTTCATCAGGCACTCTGTCTATCAGATCAAGTCCCTTAAATATATTTCTCACTTCCAATGTATAATCGTAAGGGATTTGATTTAGGTCATACCTAAATGGTCCAGTGGCTTTCCCTACTTTCTGTGGCAAGAATACACAGAGGAACTGTACAGAAAAGATCTTCATAACCCAGATAATCACGATGGTGTGATCACTCACCTAGAGCCAGACATTCTGGAATGTGAAGTCAAGTGGACCTTAGAAAGCATCACCATGAACAAAGCTAGTGGAGGTGATGGAAATTTTTTTTTTTTTTTTTTTTTGCTATAATTAATTTCTAATCCCATAGCCCTGGAAAATACACTTGATTTTATTTCAATTTTCCTAATTTTGTCAAGGATTTATTTGTAATCCAAGATGTGATCTCTTCTGGAGAATGTTCCATGTGCACTTGCGAAGAAATTGTACTCTGCTGCTTTCATATAAAATATTCTATCAACATGAGGAAAGTCTATGTGTTCTAAGACATCATTTAAGGCTTCTGTTTCCTTATTAAATTTATTTCTGAATCATCTACATTGGTCACTTTCCTCTTTTATGCCTGGTAACATTTGTCATATATTGAGGTGCTACTGTGTTAAGTGCTTATATTTTTACAACTGTTATGTCTTCTTGGATTTACCACTTGATACTCATGCGAAGAGTTGACTCACTGGAAAAGACTCTGATGTTGGGAGGCATTGGGGGCAGGAGGAGAAGGGAACTACAGAGGATGAGATGGCTTGATGGCATCACTGACTCGATGGACGTGAGTCTGGGTGAACTCCTGGAGTTGGTGATGGACAGGGAGGCCTGGCGTGCTGCGATTCATGGGGTCACAAAGAGTCGGACACACCTGAGTTACTGAACTGAACTGAATTATATAATGTCCTTCCTTGTCTCTTGTAACATTCTTTATTTTAAAGTTTATTTTTTTTTCTGATATGAGTGTTGCTGCTGCTGCTAAGTTGCTTCAGTCGTGTCCAACTCTGTCCAACCCCATAGACAGCAGCCCACCAGGCTCCCCCATCCCTGGGATTCTCCAGGCAAGAACACTGGAGTGGGTTGCCACTTCCTTCTCCAATGTGTGAAATGAAAGTGAAGTCATTCAGTCATGTCCAACTCTTAGCAACCCCATGGATTGCAGTCTACCAGGCTCTTCTAGCCATGGGATTCTCCAGGTATGAGTACCAGAGCGGGTTGTCATTGCCTTCTCCTGAATGAGTGTTGCTACTGCAGCTTTATTTTGATTTCCATTTGCATGAAATATTGTTTTTGTATTGTTCCTAGGTCTTAAATAGGTGTCTTGAAAACAACATATATAGGAGTCTTCTTTTGTATCCATTATGCAAGTATATGTCTTTTGATTGGAGTATTTAATACATTTATGTTTAGAGTAATTAGCACTATGTATGTTAACAGTTTCCTGTTTTGGGCTTGTTTCTGTAGGTCTTTTTCTTCTGTTGTGCTTCCCATATAGAAAAAATTATTTTAGCTTTTATTGTAAGGCTTCTTTGATATTGTTGATTTCTCTTAGTTTTTGTTCTTTGCAAAGCTTTTTATTTCTCTGTCAAATCTCAGTTAGTATCTTTCTGGGTAGATTAATCCTTATTTGTAGGTTTTCCCCTTACATTATCTTATATATGGCCTTATGGCCTGCAGTGTTTTTGCTGAAAAATCAGCTGATTACCCTTTGGGTATTTTCTTGTATTTGTTGTTGTTGTTGTTGTTGTTGTTGTTATTGTTACTTTTCCCCTGATTTTTAAAATATTGATATTTTTCTTTGTATTCAATTTCTTAACTTGATTTATAGGTGTTTTGGTGTGATTCTTCTTGGGTTTATTTTATATAGATCTCTCTATAGCTCCTGGACTGTGGTGATTATTTCCTTTCCCATGCTAGGGGAGGTTTGGACTATATCTCTTGAAATATTTTCTCAGAACTTTCCTATTTCTCTTTTTCTGTGGTCCCCATAATTAGAATGTCATATTTAATCTTGTTCCAGAAGTCTCTGAGACTGTCCACATTTCCTTGTATTCTGCTTTCTCTCTTCTCCTCTGTGATAGTTATTTTAACCATTCTATCTTCCAGCTAACTTATTCCTTCTTCTGCCTCAGTTATTCTGCTATTGATTTCTTCTAGAGTTTTTTTTTTTAACTTATTGTACTGTTCATTGCTCTTTGTTATTTAATTCTTCTATTTGTTTGTTAAAATTTTCTTTTATCTTCTTGATTCATGTCTGCATTCTATTTCTGAGATCTTGAATCTTTTTTGCTACGATTACTCCTAACTATTTTTCAGGTAGAGTGGTTATTTCATTTTCATTTATTTAGTCTTGAAAGTTTTTTTTTTTTTTCCCTCCGTCATCTCCAAATTATTTCTCTGTCATCTTATCTTGTCTAACTTACTGTGCTTATGGTCTCTTTGCTGTAGACTGCAGAATTATAGTTCCCATTGGTTCTAGTGTTTGGCCTTGGTAGGTGAAGCTGATCCAAGGGCTCCCTGGTGGGAGGGACGGGTGCCTGCACTATAGTGGCTGGACCCTGCTCTTGTCCCTTGGTTGTCAGGGAAGTGTCAAGAGGTGTAATTTGGGGGTGTCTGTGAACTTAGAACACCTTTAGGCCATCTGTCTGCTGATGAATGTGTCTTTGTTCCTGTCTTACTGGTTGTTTGTCTTGAGGATTTCCAACAATGGAGCTTGCAGGTAGTTGGCTGGAGCCAGGTCTTGGTGCTGTGATGGGGACTTCAGGAATATCTCACACTGATTATTATTCCCAAGGGTTTATAATTCTCTCATGGTCCAGATACTTGGATTTAGTGCTCCCACAATGGGGTTTCACGCTTGACCATCTGCCAGCCACACAAGTGACAGAGAATGACAGGAGGTAGCATCGTGGGCATTCAGGTTCACTTATGTGTGAGGAGGACAAGGGGGAAACAATTGAGGTGTGCCTTTTTCATTTATTTAGTCTTGAAAGTTTTTTTTTTTTTTCCCTCCGTCATCTCCAAATTATTTCTCTGTCATCTTATCTTGTCTAACTTACTGTGCTTATGGTCTCTTTGCTGTAGACTGCAGAATTATAGTTCCCATTGGTTCTAGTGTTTGGCCTTGGTAGGTGAAGCTGATCCAAGGGCTCCCTGGTGGGAGGGACGGGTGCCTGCACTATAGTGGCTGGACCCTGCTCTTGTCCCTTGGTTGTCAGGGAAGTGTCAAGAGGTGTAATTTGGGGGTGTCTGTGAACTTAGAACACCTTTAGGCCATCTGTCTGCTGATGAATGTGTCTTTGTTCCTGTCTTACTGGTTGTTTGTCTTGAGGATTTCCAACAATGGAGCTTGCAGGTAGTTGGCTGGAGCCAGGTCTTGGTGCTGTGATGGGGACTTCAGGAATATCTCACACTGATTATTATTCCCAAGGGTTTATAATTCTCTCATGGTCCAGATACTTGGATTTAGTGCTCCCACAATGGGGTTTCACGCTTGACCATCTGCCAGCCACACAAGTGACAGAGAATGACAGGAGGTAGCATCGTGGGCATTCAGGTTCACTTATGTGTGAGGAGGACAAGGGGGAAACAATTGAGGTGTGCCTGCAACCTCAGATATGCAGATGACACCACCCTTATGGCAGAAAGTGAAGAGGAGCTAAAAAGCCTCTTGATGAAAGTGAAAATGGAGAGTGAAAAAGTTGGCTTAAAGTTCAACATTCAGAAAACGAAGATCATGGCATCCAGTCCCATCACTTCATGGCAAATAGATGGGGAAACAGTGGAAACAGTGTCAGACTTTATTTTTGGGGGCTCCAAAATCACTGCAGATGGTGACTGCAGCCATGAAATTAAAAGACACTTACTCCTTGGAAGAAAAGTTATGACCAACCTAGATAGTATATTTAAAAGCAGAGACATTACTTTGCCGACTAAGGTCTGTCTAGTCAAGGCTATGGTTTTTCCTGTGGTCATGTATGGATGTGAGAGTTGGACTGTGAAGAAGGCTGAGCACCGAAGAATTGATGCTTTTGCATTGTGGTGTTGGAGAAGACTCTTGAGAGTCCCTTGGACTGCAAGGAGATCCAATCAGTTCATTCTGAAGGAGATCAGCCCTGGGATTACTTTGGAAGGAATGATGCTAAAGCTGAAGCTCCAGTACTTTGGCCACCTCATGCAAAGAGTTGACTCATTGGAAAAGACTCTGATGCTTGGAGGGATTGGGGGCAGGAAGAGAAGGGGATGACCGAGGATGAGATGGCTGGATGGTATCACGGACTTGATGGATGTGAAGCTGAGTGAACTCTGGGAAATGGTGATGGACAGGGAGGCCTGGCGTGCTGCGATTCATGGGGTCGCCAAGAGTCGGACACGACTGAGCGACTGAACTGAACTGAACTGCTCATTTTGGTGGGAGTCCCTCCAAATGTCTGCAAAGGCAGGGTCTGGCATGTGGAGAGGGAAGACACAATGGCTGCTCAGCTCCTTGTATGCCACTGAGCAATGGTGTCTTGCTTCCACACCAGTCTTCACTTCCTCCTGGACATTCCTGGCTGCAGAGTTCCTCATTCTCTTCCCCTCAGGCTCTTTCTGTGCACCGGAGCTCCTTATTTCCATCCCTTTAGGCCATCTCCAAGAAGCCAGCATCAGGAGTCTCCCCAGGTCCACTCTCCAAACCCCACACTTCATCATCCTGCTACTGCCAGCATTGGCAGGAACCCATCTCATAATGGAGCTTGCAAGTATGTGGCACACTGTTTGTGCATGTCTTGTTCTGTCCTTCCTCCCACAAAAAAGCTGCTGTGCTTTCCTCTTATATCCCTTGAAGCTCCCCTCTATTTCAACTGATACCAACACATATATGGCTTCCTTGCCAGGTGTAGTAACCTCTCCTCTCTTTCAGTTTCGTTCCAGGGTTGTGAATCCCAGCCCATTTTCTCTTTTCTTTCTCCTTTTCTCTCTTTCATCTTGCATATTTATGAGGAGACTGTTATTGTTCTTTTAGGTGTCTAAGGTTCTCTGCTAGTGTTCAGCAGGTGTTCTGTGTAAATTTTTCCACTCGTAGATGTATTCTTGATATAATTGTATGAAGAGGTGAACCCCAGGTCCTTCTATTCCACCATCTTGACTTCGTCCTTGTTAAATGTTTTCTTATTGCTTTTAGTTCTTTTATTGTCATTCCTTTCTTCTTGTTTTGCTCCCTTCCTTTGTTACTTGATGATTATCTTTAGTGTTATGTTTGAATTTCTTTATCTTATTTTTTTTGCATGTATGTCTTACAGATAGTAATCTATACATGCATGTGATTATTTTAACTAGCTAATCTCATAAATTCAAACACATTTAAGCAATCCTGTATTTTTACTATCCCCATGCCATATTAAATTTTCTTAGCTATAACTTGTTTTCACTTATTTTTTCACTTTTTTTTTTTTTTTACTTTTTAAACTATAGAAGTATGATAATACATTTACAGGAAACTTGGAAAATGCAGAACAAAGTTATATATAGTTCCACCACATATTACAATTATTTTTTAGTAGATGAATTAAGATTTTTAGTTGGAGTTTCAAAATCAGTATCAAAATCAGTCTCAAAAGCTGATAGAATAAATAGACTGATAGAAAAGTAGACTGATATAGTAGATTTGAAGAGCACTATGAGCCAATTCATCATGATTAAGATTTATACAATTACACACCACAGTAAGATGAAAATTCTATTCAAGTTCGCATTAGAGAATAAATTAGGAGACACTGGAACATATTCACAGACATAAAACAAGGTGCAAAAATTTTATGGTCTACAGGTATTGAAACTACACAGAATCTGTTCTCTTACCATGGTGAAATTATTAATATGTTATAAATCAAGATCAAAAGATATTTGAAAATAACCCACATATCTTCAAGTGCAATGTGACACTTACCAAAAGAGCTTTTTGACTTAGCCATTGAAATAATCATAAAGTTAGAAGACTGAGAAAACACAGAAGGTGATTGCAGATAAGGAAGCATTTAAAAGAGAAATTAGCATCAAAATGAGAAATTATTATCAAAGGATTTCAACAACCCCAAGTATTTGAAAATTAAGTATCCACTTTAAATGATAGGTGTATCTAATAAGCCATAACAAGGAAAATTAGGAAATATTATTATAACAGAAAAAATATAAAAGAAAATGGAATTTACCAGAATGTGTTGCATGAAACTGAAGCTGAACAATGCAGCTAAATACTATGTTGTATATTGAATAATGTATGAAAACAAATAATGGATACTAACATGAAATGTTGTGAAATTTGATCAAAATCTGTACTTCAGTTAATAATGCTGAATCACATGTCAATCTCCAGTTTTTTTTTTTTTAATTTTTTTTTTTTTTTTTGGTTTGCTTGTTTGTTTTTACAATATAGTATTGCTTTTTATTCTCAGAATTGGATTATAAGTTTCAGGTCTCATTTTTTTTTTTAGTCACTAAGACAATACATTTTCTATTCTTTTAGCAGTAACATTAGATGCCAAAAATACATGGAACTATATCAACGTTTTGAGTGAATTTAAGTTAGAAATCCAGCATTATATTCATACCATGTCAAACAAGTGGAATCAAAGTTTTTTTTTTTTTTTTTTTTTTGGCCTAGGTAAAACTTTATAAGCTTTCTAAAATATATATGTATATATTATATTATGCATACGTGTATGCTAAGTCACTTCAGTTGTGTCCAACCTTTTGTGACCCACAGACTATAGCCTGCCAGACTCCTTGGTCCATGGAATTCTCCAGGCAAGAATACTGGTTGCCATGCTCTCCTCCAGGGGATCTTTCCGATTCAGGGATTGACCCCACAACTGTTGTCTCCTTCAATGGCTCTTTACCATTAGAGCCACCTGGGGAACACTAATATTATACATATTACTTATATATGTGTGTGTATAATAGCTTTTCTAACACATTAGTAAAGATGAGAAAGAAAAACAAGAAAAAAAAGAGAGAGAAATTGGAAACAATAAATTACATGAAATGGAAGCACTGAATATGAAATAGAAAAGGTGAAACAAACCGGATGAAAGCAAAAAAAAATGATCACATAGTCCAGTTACTTTTAAACATGAATGCTCATTAGAAACACAACTGGAGCTTTGGGGGAAGATAAAACAATAAATAAATACAAAATAAATTTGTATTTATCAAAAAATTCCAAGATAGTTCTGATATGCATATGAATTTTAAAAAATGATTACAGGTTTTTCTGTTAAGTGCCTGTTTTAATGATACAGAATTCTATTGATTTCTGTTGACCAATCATAATACAAAGGCATTAAATGAATAATTTTTACATAATCACAATAGGAAAATATGTTTATCAGTTTTCACAATCAAAAGCCAGAAAACAAATAAAAAATAATTACAATTACAAGCCATAATGGAAACATAATTAACCTAATAATATAAAACAATTGTATACAATTGGGGCTTAAGTATATTTATGTGATAAGTAGAAGTGAATACATGTACCTGTTTTCATTCTCCCAGTCAATGTCTTTTGGTCGGTACATTTAAAGTAATTATCAATATGTAAAGAATCCACCTGCCATGAAGGAGACCCCAGTTCGATTAGTGGATCGGGAAGATCCTCTGGAGAAGGAAAAGGCTACCCACTCCAGTATTCTTGGGCTTCCCTTGTGGGTCAGCTGGTAAAGAATCCGCCTACAAATGTGGGAGACCTGGATCCAATCCCTGGGTTGGGAAGATCCCCTGGAGAAGGAAAAGGCTACTCACTCCCATATTCTGGCCTGAGAATTCCATGGAGTATATAGTCCATGGGGGTCTCAAAGAGTCAAACATGACTGAGTGACTTTCACTTTCACTTTTCATGCTCCTATTACCATTTTCTTAACTGTTTTGGGTTTATTTTGTGTAGGTCTTTTCCTTCTCTTGTGTTTCCTTCTAGCAAAGTTCCTTTGGCACTTGTTGTAAAGTTGGTATGATGGTGTTGAGTTCTCTTAACTTTGCTTGTCTGGAAAGCTTTTGATTTCTCTGTAAAATATGAATAAAAGTCTTTCTGGATAGAGTATTCTTGGTTGTAGGTTCTTCCCTTTCATCACTTTAAATATACCATGTCATTCCCTTCTGGCTTGTGGAGATTTTGTTGATAACGTTATGGGAGTTCCCTTGTATGTTATTTGTCATTTTTTCCTTGTTGCTTTTAGTATATCTTTGTCTTTAAATTTTTTAGCTTGATTACTATGTGTCTCAGTGTTTTCCTCCTTGGGTTAATTTATCCTGCCTGGGACTATGATTCCTGGACTTGGCTGACCTTCTTTCCCCATATTATGGAAGCTTTCACTATTATCTCTTCAAATATTTTCTCAGGTCGTTTCTCTCTCTTCTCCTTCTATGACCCTTATAATGAGAATGTTGGTGCATTTAACCTTGTCCTAGAGGTCCTTTAGGATGTTTTATTCTCTCTCTTTCTTTTTTTTTTTTCTATATATTCTGTTCTGTGGCAGTGATTTCCACCATTCTGTCTTCCAGGGCAGTTACCTGTTGTTCTCCCTTCGTTTATCTTCGTTAATTCTTTAGGCCTTTGGTAAACATTACTTGCATTTTCTCCATTCTTTTCTGAGATCTTGGATCATATGCTCTATCACTATTCTGAATTCTTTTCTGTGTGGGTGCCAATCTCCATTTCATTTAGTTATTTTTTCCAGAGTTTTATCTTGTCCCCTCAACTGAGACATAATCCTTATCTTTTTCATTAATTTTGTGTGATGTGGTTTTATTTTAGCTGCTGCAAGACTGTGGTTCTTTTTGCTTCTTCTGTCTGTCCTCTGGTGAATGAGTCTAAGAGGCTTGTGTAAGCTTCCTAATTGTGATAAACTGAGTCTTGCTCTGGTGGGCAGGGCTGTACTTAGGAAAACTTTATCTGTTGATGTGTGATATTACACTCCCTCCTTGTTTACTGTTTGACCTGGGGTGCCAGCCATGGGTTCTATGGGTTCTATGTTAGGGTTAATGGTGACTTCTGAGTGAGCTTATGTCAAGGGGCACTTTGCAGAACTGCTGCTGCCAGTGTCCCATCCACGTGGCAAGCTACATCTAACCCATGTCTCCTCAAGAGACCATCCATCACTAGCAGGTTGCTCTTGTTCAATCTCTTGTGGGGTCACTGCTCCTTTCCCCTGGATTCTGGTATGTACTCGATTTTATATGTGCTCTCCAAGTGTGGAGTCTCTGTTTCCCACAGTCCTGTGGAAGTTCTGTAATCAAATCCCACTGGCCTTCACGGTCAGATTCCTTTGGAATTTCCAGTTCCTTTGCCCGATTCCTTGGCTGGGAAGCCTGATGTGGGATTCAGAACCTTCACAGCAGTTGGAGAACTTCTTTGGTATTATCATTCTGCAGTTTGTGGGTCACACACTCACCAGATATAAGATTTGATTTTATCTTGTTTGAGTCCCTCATAACATCTTGTAGTGGCTTATTTTTCTTTGAATGTGGGGTATCTTTTTCTGGGGAGTTCTAGTGTTCTGTCTCTGATTGTTCAACAGCTAATTGTAATTTTTATACTCTCACAGGAGGAGATGAACTCATGTGCTTCTACTCCACCATCTTGAGCTAATCCATATTTACTTTTTTTGATACCATATTTTGCACAGATTTTTTTTGCATCCTTTAATTATGTATTGTGGATATAAATTATGTAATTATTTTGTCTTTTAACCTTTCATTAGCTTCGAATGTAGTTGATTTAGTAACTTTACTGTACATTTGCTTTTACAGATGAGATTTTTTTCTTTCATAATTTTCATGCTTCAGTTTGTGGCCTCTTCCACTAAGACAAGTTTCTTTAACATTCTTGTAAAATTGGCTTTGTGGCACTTAAGTCTTTTAACTTTTGCTTGTTTATAAAACATTTGGTTTTTCCATCAAACCTGAATAAAAACTTTGCTGGTTAGTATATTCTTCCTTATAGGTTTTCACTTTATATCACTTTTGATATACTGAACTTCTCCCCTCTGGCCTGTAGAGTTTCTTCTGAAAACTCATCTAATAGCTCATGGAAGCTCCCTTGTACATAACTTGAAAAAAAATTATTTATTTTAATTGAAGGCTAGTTTTGTTACAATACTGTGGTGGGTTTTGCCATATACTAACATGAATCAGCCACAGGTGCACATGTGTCCCCCCCTCCTGAACACCCCTCCCACCTCCCGCCCCTCACCCCGTCCGTCTGAGTTGTCCCAGAGCACCAGCTTTGAGTGCCCTGTTTCATGCTTTGAACTTGCACTGGTCATCTAATTTGCATGTGGTAATACACATGTTTCAGTGCTATTCTCTCAAATCATCCCACCCTTGCCTTCTTTCACATAGTCCGAAAGTATGTACATAATTTTGAGTGTCTCCTTCTAATTTTTCGTGTTCTCTCTTTATTCTTAATGTTTCCTATTTTAATTATAATATGTCTTGATGTTGTCCTCTTTGAATTGATCCTCTTTGGGACTCTCTGAGCTTCCTGGACCTGGATGTCATTTTCCTTTCACAGATTAGAAAAGTTTTCAACTATCAACTGTTCAAATATGCTTCCTACCCCTTTCTCTCTTCTCCTCTGGGACATTTATTATGTCAATGATAGTCTGCTTTATATTGTCCCAGAAATCTCTTAAACTGTTCTTATTCCTTTTTGTTCCCTTTTCTTTTTGATGAAGGCAATCAAATTGTACAAACTTCCACCTATTATATAGTTAAGTTGAACAGATGCAATATACAACAGGATAAATATAATTAACATTGCTCTATGTTATACATGAAAGTTGTTATGAGAATAAATCTTAAAGGTTATTATTATAAGAAAACTTTTTTATATTTCTTTAATTTTGTAGCTATATAAGATGACAAATGTTCACTAAACTTATTGTGATAATTATGTCATGATATGTGTAAGTCAAGTCATTATTCTTTTTTTAAATCTTTTTATTTATTTATTTATTTTTATTTTATTTTTTATTATTATTTTTTTTAATTTTACAATACTGTATTGGTTTTGCCATACATTGACATGAATTCACCACAGTTGTACATGAGTTCAGGATTGGGAACTCAAGTCATTATTCTTAAACTCATACAATATTGTATGTCTGTATATTCCACTGTATCCAGGATGTGTAATGTTTGCTGCACTTACTTATAATTAACCTAAAAACCTTATAAATTTAGTAAATAGTATATTTATTTGAGCAAACTTCCAGAGACAGTGGAGGGCAATGGAAGCTGACGTGTTACAGTCCATGATGTAACAAAAAGTCAGATACAACTTAGTGACTGAACAACAGCAACAAAACACCTAGAAGTTTGTCTCAACTGCTAATGATGTGAGAATTGTTTCAGCTCCCTGCTTCAGAGTCTTCAAATACTTTTCTATAACAGAAACATTTCATTTCAAATTAATATCAGCTCTTTCAAAATCAAAAGAAAAAAAAGTCAGTTGTATACCATGATACAAGCACTTCTCAATACCTGAAGAATTCTAATTTTAAATGTATTATTTTAGTTTTTCTTTTTTAATAAACAAGTGGTTGATGAAATAATGCAACACCTTAAATTAAAAAATAGCATGATTTAAATTTATTTTATTTTTAAAATTAATTAATTTATTTTAATTGGAGGCTAATTACTGTAAAATATTGTAGTGGTTTTTGCAATACGTTGACATGAATCAGCCATGGGTGTACATGTGTTAACCTTTTGTGAATATGGTGCAACAAAATTCTGTACCAAATTAATAAATTCCACACTGATAATATTTTGAAAAATTATCTTAACATCACAGCAAATTAATTAATAGATTATTTGAGAGTGTTGATAAGAACTCTGTATCCTGAAAAAACTTTCTTGAGGCTTAGAAAGAATGCATTCAGCTCTACACTGCCCTCAGATCTCTCCTGGTATTCATGTATTTTCATGGTCTATAGATAGAGCAAGGATAGAAGACACATCTGAAAAAAACAAGTATTTATTGTTGCTTTGTCTCTGACTTAGCACAAAGCTTCCTACTGTATCTCAATATGTTGTCCCAATCCAGCTAGCTCAGAAAGATTTTTGTGAAAAGCCAGAAATTTGGCCCAGCCACCCATTCTTGGACTATATTCCGTTTTATCTCACTATATGGAACTGCAAGTTTCTTCCCAAGATACTTTGAACATTTTTATAATTTTAAGTAATTTCTCTTTAACATGAAAAATCCCTTTTAGTCTACATTATTATTCCCTGAACCTT
>SJXO01003433.1:88977-122576 GCA_006408615.1 Connochaetes taurinus | reverse complement strand
ATTTGCTTGAACTTTATATCACCATACTGATAAATTTCATTCCCAGATAAATTTTCCTAGAGTACTGTGATGAGAGTTAGCTAGCACATGTTTGCAGATATATTTCTATAATAGATAATAAGGAGTGAAGTCATAGAAAAGAGACAGTTATGGAGGAAAGAAATGCAGTTTGTAGTAGGGACAGTTTGGATATATAATATATTTAGAGCTTTGAAGAATCTATTAGTGTTTCCAACTTTAGTAATCAATAGAAAACTTTGTTGATTATCATCTTTTTAAATTTTTTTAAAATATAAATTTATTTATTTTAATTGGAGGCTAATTAATTTACAATATTGTATTGGTTTTGCCATACATCAACATGAATCCACCACAGGTATACACGTGTTCCCCATCCTGAACTCCCCTCCCTCCTCCCTCTCATACCATCCCTCTGGGTCGTCCCAGTGCACCAGCCCCAAGCATCCAGTATCATGTATCGAACCTGGACTAGTGATTCATTTCACATATGATATTATACACGTTTCAATGCCATTCTCCCAAATCATCCCACCCTTTCCCTCTCCCACAGAGTCCAAAAGACTGTTCTATACATCTATGTCTTTTGCTGTCTCACATACAGGATTATCATTACCATCTTTCTAAATTCCATATATATGTGTTAGTATACTGTACTGGTGTTTTTCTTTCTGGCTTATTTCACTCTGTATAATAGGCTCCAGTTTCATCCACCTCATTAGAACTGATTCAAATGCATTCTTTTTAATGACTGAGTAATACTCCATTGTGTATATGTACCACTGCTTTCTTATCCATTCATCTGCTGGTGGACATCTAGGTTGCATCCATGTTCTGACTATTATAAACAGTGCTGCAATGAATATTGGGGTACACGTATCTCTTTCAATTCTGGTTTCCTCAGTGTGTATGCCCAGCAGTGGGATTGCTGGGTCATAAGGCAGTTCTACTTTCAGTTTTTTAAGGAATCTCCACACTGTTCTCCATAGTGTCTGTACTAGTTTGCATTCCCACCAACAGTGTAAGAGGGTTCTTTTTTCTCCACATCCTCTCCAGCATTTATTGCGTGTAGACTTTTGGATAGCAGCCATTCTCTCTGGCGTGAAATGGTACCTCATTGTGGTTTTGATTTGCATTTCTCTGATAATGAGTGATGTTGAGCATCTTTTCATGTGTTTGTTAGCCATCTGTATGTCTTCTTTGGAGAAATGTCTGTTTAGTTCTTTGGCCCATTTTTTGATTGTGTCATTTATTTTTCTGGAGTTGAGCTGCAGGAGTTGCTTGTATATTTTTGAGATTAGTTGTTTGTCAGTTGCTTCATTTGCTATTATTTTCTCCCATTTTGAAGGTTGTCTTTTCACCTTGCTTATAGTTTCCTTTGTTGTGCAGAAGCTTTTAAGTTTAATTAGGTCCCATTTGTTTATTTTTGCTTTTATTTCCAGTATTCTGGGAGGTGGGTCATAGAGGATCTTGCTATGATTTATGTTGGAGAGTGTTTTGCCTATGTTCTTCTGGAGGAGTTTTATAGTTTCTGATTGTATGTTTAGATCTTTAGTCCATTTTGAGTTTATTTTTGTGTATAGTGATCGTATTTAATTGGATATGATAAATTTTGTTGACATGGTTATTCTATTTGAAAATTTTATTTATGATTTTAGATAATACTAAACAGAATTTCAGTTGAATATCTCAATATAGTTTGAGTAATTTCTTCATTCTATTTACAATAAAACTCAAATAAATCAGTATCGCATGGAGCATAATATGATCCCATATATATTATCCTTAATGGGTTAAATGTAGTTTTGTAGCATATGGAATTTGATGAAATTTAATTTTAAGTTTTCCCATATTATTATTTGAGACGGGATTTAATTTTTATTTTTTCCAAAAATCTATTTGAAATATTTTTGCAATATAAACAGTAACTTAATCGTTTTCCTATTTGATTTTTGCCCCTCTTTTTCCCCTTATATTTTGGTATAGCAGAAGTTTATTCTTTGGGAACATTTATGGTACATATTTTAGAAAAAATAAATAACAAAAATAATTTTATTATTGACACTTTTTATAATATATGTTATACTTCAATCTCATACCTGAAACCAATATTTGTTTATTTATTTTATGTTACTGTTTTTGAGGCTTTTTATTATTTTTTAATTGGAGGAAAATTGCTTTACAATGTTGTGTTGGTTGGTTTCCACTGAACAACATTGAAAATCAATCATATATATATATATATATATATATATATACACATATATCACTCCCTCCTAAGCTTCCCTCCTCTCTCCATCCCATCCTTCTAGGTCTTCATAGAATGCTAAACCAGGCTCCCTATATTTTATAACAGCTTCCCAATCCTATTTTACACATGATATTGTATAGGTATCAAGGCTACTTTTTCAGTTTTTCCCACCCTCTCCTTCTCCCACTGAGCCCACAAAGCCATTCTCTACCTTTGTGTCTCCATTTCTTCACTGCAAATAATTTCAACAGTACCAATTTTCTAGATTCCAATATTTGATATATTTTTTCCTCTTTCTGACTTACTTCACTCTGTATAACAGGCTCTAGGATAATTATCTCACTACAATTGACTCAAATTCATTCCTTTTTATGGCTGAGTAGTATTCCATTGTATATATGTACCATATATCCTTTACCTATTCATCTATTAATAGACATCTACGTTGTGTCCATGTCCTGGCTATTGCAATAGTGTTGCAACGAACATTCGGATACATGTGTATTTTTGAATTGTGATTTTCTCAGGGTATATACCCAGTAGTGGGATTGCTGTGTCATATAGTATATTTATTCCCTAGTGTAACCACTATTTTAAATTAAATTTAATTAGAAACCTTTGTGTAGATTCTGTTTAAGTTTTTGTTTTTTGCTTCATTTACAAATAACTTATCCAATTGGTGGTTAACTGTACTATTAATATGTAAAAAGGAAAAAAAATCAAATATGGTTCTAAACTTTAGCAATTTTTAAGTGTATTCCACAAAATAGATGAAATGTTAAAGTGATTATATGGATACCTTCCTTTCCAAATTATCTGGTCTCAATAATCTGGAGTTTTCAAAAACGCATGCCAAAGTGCTCTGGTTCTAAATGTTCTGATTAGTTGCATCAATTCTTTTAACTTTGTGTAAGCATACTGTTTTAATGTCATAGAATGAAAATCTGTTAGAAACATATTTTTATTTTCTGAAGTGGATATGCATGTATTTTGACAACCAATTACTTTACAGGCATGCATATGCAAATAATCATGTTCATGCTTTTCTTATGCACAAAGTTTTCTCATCATGCTGGTACAAATATTTCTGTTAGTAGCTGGATTGAGGACTGCTTTTAATCATTCCACATCATTTGCTATTAATCTAACCAGTATGGTCTGTGTCTTCCTTAATGCTGCTTAAAAATATATATATATTTCTTTGTTCAAGAGAAGATAATCACATGAAGATAAATACCAGCATAAGGCCTGAAAAAATACATAAGATAAAAAGAACTTTAAAACATTTTAAGTCATTCTGCAATTCACACATAATTTTTTGTATCAACCTACTTAATAGTGATATACATAAGTGAACAGATTTAATTTTTTAATTTTCCTGAATCTGTGTTAACCAGGAAAAAGATCAATTGTTGTCAAGAGCATTCAAACTGTCAGAATATCCTTCAGTTTGAAAGTGTTAGAATATGTGTAGAAATAATTACTGCAACTCTATTCAACTGTAATAATAACCTGCCACTGATGACAGCAATTACTGAGAAAGTGTAATAGAAATCAAAGGCACATTTTTCTCTGACAAGTACATTTATAAGGTTTACATTGGCTGAATAGTGTTGACAATGATGATGTGCTGTATCATTCTTAATCATGACTAGCATGATGTTACATTTTGAACTGTTTCACATTAGAAAGAAACTAATTGCTTGTTTAATTTGACACTGTCCAAGCTTTCCATACATAAGGATATATATTTTTTAAATGAATAGAGATTAAATGTTATGCTTCTTTGCCTGTTTCACATCTTTTTAAGTCCAGGTTTTGAGTACATTCTACCTCAAATAAAAGAAATTGCAGTTAAGCCAAACAGGCAAGGCAAAATCTAAGACTTTTTAAATAATTTGCTAGTTCATATTTAGGTCAAATTATGGCCGTTTCCTTCAATTTCAGTCTTTTGCAGTTGTCATCTTTATTACCAGTATTTTTTGGCCATGCTCGCCACAATGTCTTGAGGCAACATTGCATAGACTCCTTTAGAGGGTATTCTCTAATAGCATCAATAAGCAATAACATCAAACCTGGTCAAGCTGTGAGATGGCCTATTTTCTTGAAAACATGTTAAAGTAAAACAAGGTAAGTGATTTGTTTTCCTCTGAAGAAATTTGATTGCTTCAAAGTAATATTTAAATATATAATTCAGTTTTCACAGAAAATAGAGAAAAATAGTATAAAACTTAAGGGACTTTAACAAAAATATTTAATCTTTATTTTGTTGAACTAGATTCTTTCTAATATTTGAACTATAAAAGACCTGTATGAAACAGGGCACTCAAAGCTGGTGCACTGGGACAACCCTGAGGGTGGGATGGGGAGGGAGGTGGGAGGGGAGCTCAGGATGGGAGACACATGTACACCCATGGCTGATTCATGTCAATGGCAAAAATCACCACAATATTGTAAAGCAATTCAGTTCAGTTCAGTCTCTCAGTCGTGTCAGACTCTTTGAGACCCCATGAACCGCAGCATGTCAGGCCTCCCTGTCCAGCACCAACTGCTGGAGGCCACCCAAACCCATGTCCATTGGGTTGGTGATGTCATTTGGAGGTGGGAGGGGAGCTCAGGATGGGAGACACATGTACACCCATGGCTGATTCATGTCAATGGCAAAAATCACCACAATATTGTAAAGCAATTCAGTTCAGTTCAGTCTCTCAGTCGTGTCAGACTCTTTGAGACCCCATGAACCGCAGCATGTCAGGCCTCCCTGTCCAGCACCAACTGCTGGAGGCCACCCAAACCCATGTCCATTGGGTTGGTGATGTCATTCAACCATCTCATCCCCTGTTGTCCCCTTCTCCTCCTGCCTTCAATCTTTCCCAGCATCAGGGTCTTTTCAAATGAGTCAGCTCTTCACATCAGGTGGCCAAAGTATTGGAGTTTCAGCTTTAACATCAGTCCCACCAATCAACACCCAGGACTGATCTTTAAGATGGGCTGGTTGCAACTCACTGCAGTCCAAGGGAATCTCAAGAGTCTTCTCCAACACCACAGTTCAAAAGCATCAACTCTTTGGCAGTCATCTTTCTTTATAGTCCATTCTCATATCCATACATGATCATTGGAAAAACCATAGCCTTGACTAGGCAGACCTTTGTTGACAAAGTAATGTCTCTGCTTTTCAATATGCTGTCTAAGTTGGTCATAACTTTTCTTCCAAGAAGTAAGCATCTTTTTTTTTTTCCAAGAAGTAAGCATCTTTTAATTTCATGGCTGCAATCGCCATCTGCAGTGATTTTGGAGCCCCAAAAAATAAAGTCAGTCACTATTTCCACTGTTTCCCCATCTATTTGCCATGAAGTGATGGGACCAGATGCCATGATCTTAGTTTTCTGAATGTTGAGTTTTTAGTTTCCAATTAAAATAAATAAATATTTTTTAAAAAACTGTGCTATAATTTGCTTTTTCATTTGCTTATGGTTTATATATCACTTACAAAGTTGTAAGATGCAATCAATGCTAATATTTATTTGAGGGAGACCACGTGGGTTAGCCCAAAAAAATAAAGTCAGTCACTATTTCCACTGTTTCCCCATCTATTTGCCATGAAGTGATGGGACCAGATGCCATGATCTTAGTTTTCTGAATGTTGAGTTTTTAGTTTCCAATTAAAATAAATAAATATTTTTTAAAAAACTGTGCTATAATTTGCTTTTTCATTTGCTTATGGTTTATATATCACTTACAAAGTTGTAAGATGCAATCAATGCTAATATTTATTTGAGGGAGACCACGTGGGTGTCTATCTCAATGTCCAGGACACAAAATAATGTTCTAGATAAGAATAACTTCCCTGGCTTTGAGAGTAGGCTCTATTCTCCCATACAAAATTTTAATCCACATTTTTATTGAAATATTACCAATTTGCAAGTTTGTATTAATTTCTACTTTGCAGCAAAATGATTTATTCTTTTCATTCTTCTTTATATACATTCTTTTCTTATATATTATTTTCTTCTATGATTTATCATAAAATATTTAATACACTTATCTGTGCTAGAGAGTAGGATCTTATTGTTTATTCATTCTATATATAAAAGCTTACATCTGTTAACTCCAACTTCCCACTCTATCCCTCCCCCAACTCCCTCATAAGTGCATATGAGAATGGGAACAATAATTGTTCATTTTTCTTTGGCATAATATGAATTATAGATATAGAATTAACAGTGAAGCAGACACTTTTGTTATTTAGTCAATCAGTCATGTCTGACTCTTCGTGACCCCATGGACAGTAGCCCTCCATGCTCCTCTGTTCATGGTATTTCCCAGGCAAGAATACTGGAGTGGGTTGCCGTTTCCTTCTTCGGGGGTTCTTTCCAACCCAGGGATCAAACACATGACTCTTGCTTGACAGGTGGAATTTTTTTTTTTTTTTTTTAATCACTGAGGCACCTGGGAAGCCTGAAGTAGGCACTAGAAAATCTGAATTTTGGTTTCAGCTTCAGTAATTATCACTCAGTATATAAATTGAGGCATGTCATAAAACTGATGAGACTTGGTATCTTAATTCATAAAATGGAATACTAATATTTACACTGTCTACTCTACAATTATTGCAGTAATCAATAAAGATAGTGTATATTAAATTGCAAATTATAAATCACTTTGCAGTTATAATAAGATGTTGTCATTTTACCCTTAGAGAATCTGGGTCTGTTCTCTGAGATTGCATAATTTATGTATGCACTTTTAGTAGGTATCAGTAATTATGTCCTGACTCAGCTAAATTTTTTTAACTTCATATTTCATATAAAGTACAGTGCCAAAACTACTAAGGGAAAAATATGCAAGCAAATAAAAACTATACTTCAAACCTCAGAAATAATCACATGTATTAGTGACGTGGTATACAACGCATTGTGTGGCTATGCCCACTGAAGAGAAAGCCCTTATTAACCAATGGGGACTTCAGGTTTGGGCAGGAAATCAAGAATTTCTCAGTATTTTCTGCACTTTTTGTCATGTTTCAATTTGTTTCAAACCTTTTTTAAAGACATATACTCTGTTTGGACAAACAATGCTGAGATAACACAAATTATTTCTTGACCAATTGCTTATACTTGCAGCAGTAGCAGCTGTTATATTTTCAAAATTTAAATTCTCAATGAGAACAATTTATGTTTGTGCCTTTTAGAAGGAATATTTGGAATGGATTGCACAAAAACAGATCCTTTCCAAATTCAATTCTCAAATATTGAACTTTTCTCATCTTCTAACATGAAACAAAATTGTTCCCTGGTGTATTTTTGAGTGTGTTTAAAAGAATGAATTCTAGAAGGTGGTTGAAATCTGATCTAATTACTTGTTCAGTCTCAGTAAGCTAAATCCAAATATTTATCCAAATATAAGCACATGAAGAAAAGGAAAAAATAAATAAATCTGAGGTTCTTAGAAATGTGTTTTTCAGTTAAAGAGTTGGCTTTTTTCCTAATATTTTATTAATCTGTATTTAAGTGAATCCTATTTAATCCTGTCTGCTCCCTCAATTTCCCCCAATAGGGCACAGCACTTACTATATTGTTGTGACATAACAAAAGCATGAATCATCCCCTAAAATCATCATGTGCTCAAATCATTTTGATTATTTTATTCCTTTGATCTGGGCTGATTGTGTCAAAGATCAGAGGGAAAGATTCTTTCATAGCTTGAGCACTGGTTTTCAGACTCAGATTATTGGAGGCAAGGGCATGTTGGATAATTCAGCAGAGATACCATTTTCATGGATGTCTGTATAGTTCTTTATGTGGAAAGCCTGAGTCTATACAGAATAATAATACGATCATAGAAATTAGAAGACCTCTGACTGCATTTTAAAATGTTTTATTGTGTTTCTTCCATTGCCATCTGGGAAAAGAAATATGGAAGTAAAAACTAATGAAGGTTAACGTATTCTACCTTTCAGTACAGATTTGCCTTTTTTTTTCCTCAGGTGTGATTGCTGGTCACCTGCATCAAATCTTTCAGTGTATTTCTTTTTCTTTTTTTGCAATTTAAGTTCTTTATTTATTTTTATTTTATAGATAAGAAAAATAAAGTATCAGAAAAAAACAAATTTTCATAGGGTCACCCAGAGAGTAAGTGATTGGGAAGAATTTCTTTTAATAATCAAATTGAGTGAGATTAAACAATATTTATATATAAAATATGAAAGGACATGGAATAATGTACTATGTTCTAAATTATCTTTGTTTCTGCTGAATAAAGGGACATATGATGGATATTATATCATCATCACGTGACAGACTCAGTGTTATTTAGGTCATTGTTGTTCACTGCTATGGAACTATCTCTAGTCACTTGTTTATTCAGTATGTGCTTACTGAGTATCTACTATTTGCTAGAAATATGGTTCAGTTCAGTTCAGTTCAGTTGCTCAGTTGTGTCCGACTCTTTGCGACCCCATGAATCGCAGCATGCCAGGCCTCCCTGTCCATCACCAACTCCTGGAGTTCACTCAGACTCACGTCCATCGAGTCAGTGATGCCATCCAGCCATCTCATCCTGTCGTCTGCCCCCTTCTCCTCCTGCCCCCAATCCCTCCCAGAATCAGAGTCTTTTCCAATGAGTCAACTCTTCGCATGAGGTGGCCAAAGTACTGGAGTTTCAGCTTTAGCATCATTCCTTCCAAAGAAATCCCAGGGCTGATATCCTTCAGAATGGACTGGTTGGATCTCCTTGCAGTCCAAGGGACTCTCAAGAATCTTCTCCAACACCACAGTTCAAAAGCATCAATTCTTCAGCACTCAACCTTCTTCACAGTCCAATTCACATCCATACATGACTGCTGGAAAAACCATAGCCTTGACTAGACGGACCTTAGTTGCTAAAGTAGTGTCTCTGCTTTTGAATATGCTGTCTAGGTTGGTCATAACTTTTCTTTCAAGGAGCAAGCGTCTTTTAATTTCATGGCTGCAATGACCACCTGCAGTGACTTTGGAGCCCCCAAAAATAAAGTCTGACACTGTTTCCACTGTTTCCCCATCTATTTGCCATGAAGTGATGGGACCGGATGCCATGATCTTCGTTTTCTGAATGTTGAGNTGATTCATGTTGATGTATGGCAGAAACCAACACAATATTGTAAAGCAATTATCCTCTAAAAAGGAAAAACAAAAAACAAAAACTGATTCCAAACCCCCTCCCCTCAACTATCCACAAATTCCTCACTCACCCAACCCAGTCGTGCTTTCTGTAATCATTCTTTGGCTCTTGAAAAGTTCCCTGAACTTTTCCTCAAACCAACGTGGGCAGGCTCCTTTTTTTTTTCCTCCTCTCCGGATCTTACTATCTTTTTTTTTTTTATTAAATTTTTATTTTTACTTTATTTTACTTTACAATACTGTATTGGTTTTGCCATACATTGACATGAATCCACCACGGGTGTACATACGTTCCCAAACATGAACTCCCCTCCCACCTCCCTCCCCATAACATCTCTCTGGGTCATCCCTGTACACCAGCCCCAAGCGTGCTGTATCCTGCATTGGACATAGACTGGCGATTCATTTCTTACATGATAGTATCCATGTTTCAATGCCATTCTCCCAAATCATCCCACCCTCTCCCTCTCCCTCTGAGTCCAAAAGTCCGCTATACACATCTGTGTCTTTTTTGCTGTCTTGCATACAGGGTCATCATTGCCATCTTTCTAAATTCCATATATATATGTTAGTATACTGTATTGGTGTTTTTCTTTCTGGCTTACTTCACTTGGTATAATCGGCTCCAGTTTCATCCATCTCATCAGAACTGATTCAAATGTATTCTCTTCCAGTGTATTTCATAAAAAATAGGAAGTTAGATGATGCCAGTTTTGGTTTTAAATTTGGAAATGCAATTAAGTCGGAGTGACCTGGAACTATAATTTATTAAGTAATTTGAAAGCAATCTTCTGTATAAACCAAATATGATCTATGATTTGTTCAATAATTACAAAATGCAGCAAATAGTTTTAAAGTGTAACAAATAGTTACAAAGTGTAAAGGCAATGGAACAACACAGTAATGTACTTCTTAAGCTGAATATGTAAATCATCAAGAGAAGATATTTATTAGTCCCAGATAGTCCTATTTGGTGAAAAAGCTATTTTCTCTTTCAGTAGCTCTAAAATTAACTTTTATGTGCAGAATCCTGGGCCCAATTCTAGCCAATTTTTTTTTGTTGTTGTTGCTCAGCCACTCAGTTGTATCCAAGTTTTTGCACCCTCATGGACTGCAGTACACCAGGCTTCCCTGTCCTTCACTCTCTCCTGGAGTTTGTTCAGACTCATGTCCATTGAGTCAGGGAAGCCATGCAGCCATCCTCCTTCATTGCACCCTTCTCCTCTTGCCTTCAATCTTTCCCAGCATCAGGGTCTTTTCCAGTGGGTCATCTCTTCACATCAGGTGGGCAAAATATTGGAGCTTCAGCTTCAGCATCAGTGCTTCCAATGAATATTCAGCATTGCTTTCCTTTAAGATTGACCCATTTGATATCTTTGCTGTCCAAAGGACTCTCAAGAGTCTCCTCCAGGACCACTGTTTGAAAGCATCAGTTCTTCAATGTTCAGCCTGCTTTATGGTCCAACATTCACATCCGCACATGACTACTGGAAAAACCACAGTTTTGACTATACTGACCTTTGCAGGCAAAGTGATGTCTCTGCTTTTTAATATGCTGAATTTGAGACTCCATGGCCTGCAGCCTGCCATGGTCTTTTTTCTGAATTTCCCAGGCAAGAATATTTGAGTGGGTTCACCATTTGCTTCTGCAGGACAGGGGATTTTCCTGAGCCAGGAATTAAACCTGTCTCTCCTGCATTGCAGGTGGAATTCTTTACACTGAGCCACCTTTAAAAGTACCTAGCCAATTTACCAAAATTTAATAAAAATTATATATATTTAATGTGTACAACATCTTACATGTATTATTATTATAGGCAAGGTAGTTAACAGTTCATGTACTGTTAGTGAAATTAAACAGTCTTGTTTAGGCTTCAGAGACAAACCAGAACAGGCCTTTGACCTTGATTCTAATCTACCTGGACACTGCCCTGACTACTGCTGTGTGTGCCAGCCACATCTGATGTGAATGTCTGAAGAGAAACATATAGATAGATAGATAGATAGATAGGGAGCAGATCTTGGAATTTAAGTCCTTGGAGGAGATCTTTTGAACTGCTTTTGGACTGTGGTATTGAATAAGACTCTTGAGAGCCCCTTGGACAGCAAGGAGATCAAACCAGTCAATCCTAAAGGAAAACAACCCTGAATATTCATTGGAGGGACTGATGCTGAAGTTGAAGCCCCAATACTTTGTCCACCTAATGGGAAGAGCCAACTCATTGGAAAAGACCCTGATGCTGGGAAAAACTGAAGGCAGGAGGAGAAGGGGATGACAGAAGATGAGGTGGTTGGATGGCATCTTGGATTCAATGGACATGAGTTTGAGCAAACTCCAGGAAATGGTGAAGGACCAGGAAAACTGGAGTGCTGTGTGCAGTACATGGGGTCACAAATATATAAGACTGAGCGACTGAATAACAACTGGAGGAGGGATGGCCAACCACTCCCCAGGCTTAGCAATATTCCCAGATTTGCAGAACAAAGCAAACAACATTGTTAAAAAATTAACGTAATACCAGAGCTACAGTTTTGCTCACAGATTGATGATGATCAGCTTGTTTTTGGGGATTATAAATGGGAACCTGTAATTGCAATATTTGACACCTCACTCATGGAGCAGAAATACTACCTGGGGCCTTTTCCCAATTGGGACTCCAAATGTGCTGTAAATGGGACTTCTCAGTGCTATTTAAGCCTGGATGTTGGTCAAAACCCAATTTGGTGATGTATCCTCTGATCTTTCCATTTCTTTCTTTTTTTTTTTTTTTAATGTTAGTGAGTTGAGAGTAAGCTAGATAGTTCTCTAATAAATATTTGTATTATTTATTTGTATATAATGAGTAGCTTATTTTGTTAACAGATCCTTTAAGCCTGAGACAAAAGTGAAAACTTTTGGCAAAACACCTACCATCTCTTCATATCATTGTCATATTTTCTTTGTGATGTGAGCACATGAAATCTACACAATTATCATATTTCTGGTATTCTATACAGTATTATTAACTATAGTAATCATAATGAATATCAGATTTCTAGATTTATGCATCCTCTGTAACTGTAACTTTATACTTTTCAGTCAGCATCTCTCCCTTTCCCCCAGCATTGTAGCCCATTCTAATCTCTGCTTCTAGGAATTTGACTCTTTTAGATTCCACATACAAGTGGACCTTTCAATATTTCTCTTTTTTGTGCTTGATTTATTTCACCTAACATAATATCCTCCAGGTTTATCCATTGTTATGGCATATGGCCAAAAGTCAAATCTCCGTGGATGGGCCCACAAATCTGAATATTCAAGATGCAGCCAAGGCAATTATGATTACTCTTTGAGAAATACTATTCTAACTATTGTGTGTCCCAGAGCTTTTATAATTTTATTTGTAAGGCACTTGAAAAGAAAAGCAAACATTCCTGAGTCTTCTAAATGTCTATATTTTCTGACAGATTAGTACATGGGCACAGAGATAGGCAGTTCTCAAGATTACTATTTCTTCCGTGATTATTGAGAGGTTAAGACTGATATGATAGTGAAGTTAGAAATCTGCCTACATGGTGAGATGTGAGGCTCATGAACACAAACCTATCAAAAACATTGTCTCTTCTACATAGACATAATGCCCAGAAATCTGCCATTATAAATGTATTCTGGTAGATTTAAAAGGCTTTTCAATTCCTTTAACAACTTTTTCATTAAGTGCATACTATGTGTTAGATATTGTTTTAATTCAGACAATCTTGTGGTCTTCTCTGGAAGGTTGCCTATCTCCATCCAGTTCATTTAATTTTTTTTTCTGGCATTTTATCTTGCCCCTTCATCTGGGACATAATTTTCTACTTTTTCATGCTGATTAACTTTCTATAATGTGGTTTTGGTGTTAGCCACTGTGGGATTGTGGTTCTTCTTGTTTTTCCTATCTGCCCTTTGATGGAGGCTAAGAAGATTATGTAAGTTACCTGATGGGAGGAACTGGTGATAGGAAAAACTGGGTTTTCTCTGGTAGTCAGGGCCTTGCTCAGTAAAGATTTAATTCTATTATCTGATGGTAGATGGGGCTAGTTTTGTTGGTCTGATAGTTTTTTGGCCTGTGGTGACCCAGCCTTCTGGTCTACAGGCTCTATGGTTAGGTTAACGGTGACCTCCAGGAGGGTTTACTCCAAAGGGGACCTTCCCAGACTCCCTGTCACTGTGGTGAGCTCCTGCTGACCCACACCTCCACAGGACACCCTCCAACACTAGCGGGTAGTTTTGCTTAAATCTCTGGTGGAATCACTGCTCCTTTCCTCTGGGTCTTGGTACACACAAGGTTTGTTTGTGCCCTCAAAGGCTGGAGCCTCCTGTTTCCCCCAGTCCTGTGGAAGAAATTGTAATCAAATCCCACTGGCCTCCAAAGTCAGATTCCCTGGGGTTTCCCAGTCTCTCTGCCATGTTCCAGTGCTGGGAAACTTGACGTGGGGTTCTGAACCTTCACAACAGTGGGAGAACTTCTTTAATAGTATTGTTCTTCAGTTTGTGAGTCACCCACCCAGTGAATATGGGATTTTATTTTACCAAGGTTATGTCCTTCCTATTGTCTCACTCTGGCTTCTTTCTCTTTGGACATAGGGTAACTTTTTTTGGTAGGTTCCAGCATTCTCCTGCTGATGATTGTTTAACAGCTAGTTTTGATTTTGGTGCTCTTGCAGGAGATAAGCACACGTCCTTCTACTCCACCATCTTGAACCACAAGCTTATAGTGTTTTCTATCAAAGTACAAAGATACCTCTGTGAGGATATATATATATGTGTGTGTGTGTGTGTGTGTGTGTGTGTGTGTGTGTGTGTGTGTGTATACATCTATATCACTGAGTTGTATAGCAGAAATTAGAGCATTGTAAGTTAACCATACTTCTGTAAAAAGATACATTTTAAAATAGATACCTGTGTAAACACATGTATAATCTGTATCAACTAGTAGGGAATAACAATAATGAACACCTACTGAACTCTTTATTATATGTAACAGACTCTTCAAAATGTTTATATATATATTAATTTTCCCAATAATCTTATTTTGGGTAATATTATTATCACCGTTTTATAGAAGAAGAAACAGGATTGCAGAAAGTTTAAATAATTTGTCTAAAACTATATTGCTAGTAAATGGCAGAGCAAAGATTCAAATATAAAATGCCTGTCATACCAGCCTCACCTTTTAATTACTGTACTAGACTGAGGTAATCAAATATCTTCTTTCTAGAGCTGTGAATATGGTCCTAAAGAAATAAGATAAATTTATAATTGTGTCTGAGGTGGAAGAAGAAAAAAAGGCACAGAGAGACAGAAAAATAGGAAGTGGAAGGGCATAAAATCTAAGCCTTGTTTTCTTCATCACCTTGATGGTTCTTTTTGTGGAATCAGGAGTCTGCCTCTTTATAAAACAATGAGAATACTTATCCCTCAAATTTATGTAGCACTTAATTTATAAATCCTTTCTATATCTTTCCTTTCACTTGAAAGTCACGATTCTATAAAGTATGCAGAGTTGGCATAATTATCTCTGTAGATGAAGAAACTGACATACAAAAAGAATAAGTCCCACAGTTACACAGTTCTAACCCCCCCTTTTTTTTAAGATTTATTTACTTATTTATTTGGCTGCACTGAGTATTAGTTGTGGCATACAGGATCTTTAGTTTCTGCATGCAGACTCTTAGTTGTGGCATGTGAGTTCTACTTCCCTGGTCAGGGATCAAACCCAGGTGTCCTGCATTGGGAGTACAGAGCTTTAGCTGCCAGACCACCAGGGAAGCCCCTAAACTAATTCTTTAGATTTTGGTCTGATTTTTGTAAATCCCTTGACATATTTACTATAATTTTAATTCCATGCAGACAGGAAAAAAGTGAGATAAAAGGTTGGTAGGAAAGAAACACTATATTTGATTTTTTTTCCTCTCAGCCTTACCAATAAATTATAACTAGGAAGCAGGAGAGAAAGCATAAATATGACATATGTCATATGTCATATGAAATCATACCATTCCTCAGATGCTATCAACAGTAGCTAGGCTTCATGTTTTCCTGGGAATTTATATAAAACATTCTTATATTTCCATTTTCATAGCACTTGCATGCCTGGTTTATCTTCAGTTGGTTCTGAGGAGAATATTTAAAAAATTAAAATGAAAGACAATTCATACTTCATGAATTCTGGTACCCCACATGTGAGCATGAAAGCTAGGGAAACATGCAAACCTGTATAGCTGAAGAAGGGTTCAGGATGGAAGGATAATATTTGATAAGCAATTCACAGCCATAGAGAGGAGCAAAAAGAACATGTTTAAATGTTGAAAATAGTGACACATAAGAAATCATCCCCGAATGCCTCTTGGGACTTTTTCTCTAATAAAGCTTTATAAAGAAAATCCATGCAGAAAAAGAATAATGTTTATCAATTTCCAGGAGATAAGTGAAATGCTCCTGTCTCAGGAGGCAGTTATTCAAATTAACAATTAATACCACTGAACAAAATTATATAGTTTTCTTAAGACAATATTGACCCTATAGTTTCCCATATGCTAAGAAATTTTATATTACAAAAGCTCCTATAGATGCAAGAAGCAATAATCACCATTTTGAGATTTGTGAATATATTCTAAATGTGATAATATTGGAATGGAAAGAAATAAAAGAAAATGTATATCTTTAGACTTACTAAACTAATTCTTAAGGATTCAAGAAGAGACCCAGAAAACTTCCCAATCTAGCTTTTTCCCATATCCCACTATTTGAGGAGGTGTATTGAATCTGCACCACCCTTGTCTCTCAAAGTGGTGGTCATTCCAAATTTATCGTTATGCAAAGAAAAAAAAAATCTGTTGATTAAGCACCTACTATTGGCAGAGTCCTGTGTTGATTTAGCAGTAATGCAACATGAAGTATCTTTCATACTGGTTCTCATGCCTAAGGCCTAGGATGGGAGACTAAATTTTAAAAGAAGAGCTGCTATATCAGACTCTTAATTAAAACATTCAGACATAAAACACTACAGAACAAAGTATTACTTAAATACACTGAGAGCTCCAGAGAAAACAGCATTATAGAAAGTGTAATTGTATCAACAAAATTACAGCTCTAGAAGTAAAAGTAATTTAAACCAGATAATGTCCAGCAGGAGCCATCATGGTCATGGACCTATGTGCAGGACAAAGACACCTTGAGTAAATTTCACAGTGTAATATTTAGTTATTAGCAAAGGCCTCCAGAGATGTTTATGCTGGGTACTTATTTGTATTGGAGAGAGCTGTTAAAAAAAGTTTTAGAGATTATGTACTAGCAGAAATAGTGAGACTCACAGAGATATACTCCATTGTTATCATTATTTATATTTTTGGCTGTACTTATTCTTTTTTGTGGTGCACATGTTCTCTTGTGGAGCAAAGACTGCTCTTACTGTGGACCATGGACTTCTCTTGTTTCAGAGAACAGGCTCTAGAGCATGTGGTTTCTCTAGTCATGGCATTTGGGCTTAGTTGCCCTGCAGCATGTGTGATATTAGTTCCCTGACAAGGAATCAAACCCGCAATCCCTGCATTGGAAAGTAGATTCTTAACCACTGGACCACATACATTTTATCCTTTATGGTCTGAGGAAAGATATGTTTCTGGGAAATTGAAAATCTGCCACCAAGTCCTCACGATGTGTCTTTGGTAGCTTCTGTCATGTCTGTCTTTTCTTCTCTGGAGTAGAAATAGAAATTCAGGCCTTCTTCAACTTTGACTCAGAACACGATAGTGAAAGTGAAAGTTGCTCAGTCATGCCCGACTCTTTGAGACCCCATGGACTATACAGTCCATGGAATTCTCCAGGCCAGAATACTGCAGTGGGTAGCTTTTCCCTTCTCCAAGGGATCTTCCTAACCCAGGGATCGAACTGGGGTCTCCTGAATTGCAGGTGGATTCTTTACCACTTGAGCTATCAGGGAAACCAGAACACTATAACAAGCTATCGACTAGCTTTTCTCCATTCTGATCCCATCATTTTCAACATTTTAAATTCAGAGATTTAATTGTTTCTCCCTAATTAGTGGAGAAAAACAAATTGAACATAAGTTTAAATATGAAACAATAGTTAGTCTTGCCTTTTTAGTATTATCTCCCACAAATATAAATATACAACCCTGTTGCATAGTTGTTCACATTCTACTGGAAACTATCTTTTCCTTGAATTAGCACTGTTCAGAAGCATCAACTTCATCTTATGGCTTCTGCTTGCTTGTTTCCACTGTTGTCTCCTCATTATCATTCCCTATTTGTGCACAGCATCTTTAAGTTTTACTTCAAAGAGGTAATTTTAAGACTTCAGACAGAAACTTTTCTTCCATACATTTAACAGTAAAGTGCACAGTAATACACATTAATAATAATGTACACTTAAATATGTGTTAAGGAAGTAAAAAAAAATAAATAAACTTTTTTTTAACATCCTGCTATCAAATATTTCAACATTCTTGCAGCTGCATTCATCCTTTTTCTATGTGTATTACATTATAGGAGTCTAAGAGCTCTTCTGTCAGGTCCATTCCTCTATGTTACAAATTCTATTTCTTCCAGATTCTCAGTAATATTATACTAAAGATGTTTCCCTCTTGTATTCTTTAACCACCCTTTCTCTAGGCTTCATAATGTACAATGGCTTTAAAAATGCTTTGCTAAAATGTATAAAATTTTTTCCTCTTCTTAATCTTGTATATTCAGCTTTTCTCTCTTGATTGTACCTTTCTCATAAACATTTCCATATGCTTCCATTATTTTTTTTTAAAAGGAAACAAACAAAAGATAAAGCCTCACCATCACTCTGTGGACCTGACTCTTCACTTCCACCAGACATGAGTAAGACTGAATAAAGTTGTTTAATTTGGGGCTAGTCAGCACCTCACTTTTCCTCTATCTCTGGTGTCAGAAGGTCCAACAAGAAATTGAATGTAACTCACAATAAAAAAGTTGAGTTGGGAAAATATACAAAAAAAATATGAACAGCCATTTTATTGAAGGGATATACAGATGGCAAGTCAGCACATGATAAGATATTAAAAATCATCAGTAACTAGGGACATGCAAATTAAAACCCATGAGGATAATGGAGGTGAATATAGGTTATGAAAGGATGGCAGGAAGAGTCTTTATGGTGATAGGATTTTTCTGTATTTTGACTGTGTATGCTTATATCTTTCTCAATAAGCATATTCATATCCAGATATTGTCCCTTTATAAATTTTGGGGAAAAAAAGTGTGTATTTGTAATCTCATTTTCTTCATGTTACACTCAATTCTTAACTAATCTAACTTTTACCATTCTTATACTACGACTTCAACCCTCTCAAGTAAAGGTAAATTTTGAAGGCTTAAATTGACATCTGCATTACCACCATAATTACTGAACAAAGGGGGCTCTTCACTTTAGAGGTCTTGATATCATAAATGCACTAAAAAAATATTAATAAATCATGGATGTTTTGTAGCCTGCAGGCTCCTCTGTCCATGGGATTCTCCAGGCATGAATACTGAAGTGGGTAGCCATTTCTTTTTACAGGGGATCTTCTGGATCCGCAGATCAAATCTAGGTCTCCTGCATTGCAAGCAGATTCTTTACCATCTGAGCCACCAGGGTAGTCCTGGGTTTCTGCATTTGATTACCTGTAAATGACGATATTGAATGCCACAGAAGCAGGCAGGGGTCAAGAGTACTGGAGTAGGTTGCCATTTCCTTCCAAAGGATCTTCCCAACCCAGGGATCGAACCCTGGTCTCCTGAATTCCAGGCAGATGCTTTAACCTCTGAGCCACCAGGGAAGCCTAAAGTGTGTAGCCATTTCTTTTTACAGGGGATCTTCTGGACCCACAGATCAAATCTAGGTCTCCTGCATTGCAAGCAGATTCTTTACCATCTGAGCCACCAGGGTAGTCCTGGGTTTCTATATATTAATAATGAAATAACAGAGGGATTTTAAAAAAAAATCCCACTTAAAATTGTATAAAACAATAAAATACATGGTAAGGATCTTAACCAAGGAAGTGAAAGTCTTATAGGTGAAAACTATAAAATATTGATGAAAGAAATTGAACAAAATATGAAAAATGAAAAGATATCCTGTACTTGTGGATCAGAAGAACTAGTATTGTTAAAATGGCCACAATATCCCAAACAAGCTACAAATTTAATGCAATCCCTATCAAAAATACCCATGACATTATTTATAGAACTTGAAGTAATAATAATAAATTAGTATGGAATTGAAAAGAATCCAAATTGTGAAAGCAATTTTGATTTAAAAAAAATGAAAATTGAGCTATCACACTATCAGCCTTCCAGCTATACTAAAAAGCTACAGTAATCAAAACAGCATGGTATTGTCACAAAATGAGACACCAAGATCGATGGAACAGAATAGAGAGCTCATAAATAAACCCTGGTGGCTCAGACGGTAAAGCGTCTATCTGCAATGTGGGAAACCCAGGTTCGATCCCTGGTTCTGGAGGATCCCCTGGAGAAGGCAATGGCAATCCACTCCAGCACCCTTGCCTGGAAAATCCCATGGACGGAGGAGCCTGATAGGCTATAGTCCATGGGGTCTCAAAGAGTCAAATACGACTGAGCGACTTCACTTTCACTTTCAAATAAACCCATGCACATATAGTCAATTAATGTACTTAAAGAAGGCAAAATATACAAGGAACATTCTCTTCAATAAGTGGTACTGGGAAAACTGGACATTGACATGTAAAACAATGAAATTAGAACATTTTCTAAAACCATACATAAAATAAACTCAAAATGGATTAAACACTTAAATAAAAGACCCCAAAATCAGAAAACTCCTAGAAGAGAACTAGGTAGAAGATTATTTGACGTAATGTGTAGTGATATTTTTGGAATCTGTTTCCTAAAGCAAAACAAATGACAAAAATAAACAAATGGACCTAATTAAACTCTAAAGCTTTTGCTTAGCAAAGGAAGCTATAAACAAAACAAGAAGACAATCTAAAATTGGGACAAAATATTTGCAAACTATATGACAAACAAGGGGTTAATAATCAAAATATATAAACAGCTAACAAAACTCAATATCAATATCCAAAAGACAAAACACCCAACAGGGAAATGAAAAGATGTTCAATATTGCCAATTATTAGAGAAATGCAAATAAAAATAATGAAATGTTCCCTGGCACTTGTCAATGTTGCTATCACAAAAAGTCCACAAATAACAAATGTTGGAGAGGATATGGAGAACAGGAAACACTTTTACACTGGTACTTGCGATGTAAATTGATGCAGCCACTATGGAAACCAGTATAGATGATCATCAGAAACTTGAAGTAGGATAGTTGGAGAAGATGGTGAAGGAGTAAGATGGAGAGATCACCTGCCTCCCCACAAACACATCAAAGATTCATCAAAATTTGGAACAACACCTTCAGAACAACTTCTGAATGACAGTAGAACATCTCAAACTTCTAAAAAGGCAAGCCAATTTCCTTAGAACAATGTAGGACAAAAGATAAAGACATAAAAAGAGACAGCAGATTTCAGGACTGGGGCTTGTGAGAGGGAGAGGTGAGAGTAGTAAGGGAAGGAATGATTCTATGCACTAGGAAACCCCTTCATTGGTGGAGCTAGGGGAAACTATAGAACCTCAGAGTGTCATGCAACAGAGCAGTTTCAGAGTGAAAAACAGAAAATTCACCACAGAAATTGTTGCTAAACAGCATTTCTCAGCCTATAAGCAACTCACAAGCCTCAGCTGGGATGAAGTAGGGTATGGTGTTAAGGTGAGGAGCTGATAGAAGGAGCACACAAGTCTTGGCATGCAACAGAGGGTGGGGTGGGATGCTGAGGCTCTGACAGCATCCCAGGGAGAGGTCAGGGACTGGCAGCTGTGAAGAAATACTGAAAGGGCTACTTTGACAAAGCTGCAGAATTAGACATGACTGACACTGCCAAAGTAGAAGGTGCCTGAGACAGCAGAAAAAAAACACTACTGATGCAGTCACAACCCCAGAGGTAGCAGCTACTACCAGGCTGTGTGCAGGCATATATTACTATCCACACCTTGCTGTGAACTTAAATAGCTTGGCTCTTCCTAGGGTCCTATTGCAGAGAGGAAACCAATTTTGATTCCATGTTGGAAACTGTTACTTTCACTTGCTATTTTTTACTTTTGTGTTTATAATAATACTTAATAGCTTGCCTCAGAGGATCCTGCCCCTCTGCCTGACTGTAAACTAAAGTGCCTTTGTTCAGATCATAGAGAGATAACCTGACTCTGCCCACCTCTGAATAGAACAGATTAACACATTCCTTCCATAAGCTGGCCATTCCATTGGAGACATTTTGCAAGAATGAAGACCCTTCACTTCTGTTCCCCACTGAGTCTTCCCAATCTATTCTGCCTTTTGACTTTAATTCTTCATTGCTTATTTCTTTAGTACTTTACAAAAGAACCTGGCATCCACACCCCGGCAAGATGATTATTTTGAGGCACTATCCTGCCATCTTCTCAGTCAGCCAGCTCCCCAAATAAAGTTCCTTCCTTGTTGTGACTCCTAGTCTCTTGGACTTATTGGCCAATATGTGGCAAGCAGAGTGAGATGGGTGGTTGTTTTATAGTCACTCAATCATGTCCTACTCTTTGTGATTCCATGGACTGCAGCATGCCAAGCTTCCTTGTCCTTCACTCTACCCTGGAGTTTGCTCAAACTTATGTTCATTGAGTCAATGGTGCCATCCAACCATCTCATCCTCTCTTTCCCTTTGCTCCTCCTGCCCTCAATCTTTCCCAGAATCAGGATCTTTTCCAATGTGTTGGTACTTAGTATCATTTGGCCAAAGTATTGGGGCTTCAGCTTCAGCATCAGTACTTCCAGTGAATATTCAGGGTTGATTTCCTTTAGAATGGACTGGTTTGATTTCCTTGCTGTCCAAGGGACTATCAAGAGTCTTCTCCAGAACTACAGTGTGAAAGTACCAATTTTTCAGTTCTCATCCTCCTTTGTGGTCCAACTCTCATATCTGTAAATTTCTACTGGAAAAACCTTACTACTGGAAAATGTCAGTTTTCATTCCAATCCCCAAAAAGGGCAATGCAACAGAATGATCAAAATACCACACGATTGCCCTCACTTCATGTGTTAGCAAGGTAATGCTCAAAATCCTTCAAGCTGAGCTTCAACAGTATGTGGACTGAGAGCTTCCAGATGTACAAGCTGGATTTAGAAAAAGCAAAGGAACCTGAGATAAAATTACCAACCTTTCATTGGCTCATAGGAAAAAACAAGAGAATTTCAGAAAAACATCTACTTCTGCTTAACTGACTACACTAAAGCATTTGACTATGTGGATCACAACAAACTATGGGAAATTTTTAAAGAGATGGGAGCACAGACAATCTTGTCTGCCTCCTGAGAAACCTGGATGCAGGGCAAGAAGCAACAGTTAGAACTGGACATGAAACAATGCAGGGATTCCAAATTGGGAAAGGAGTATGTCACAGCTATACTTTGTCACCCTGCTTATTTAACTTACATGCAAAATACATCACGTGAAATGCCAGGCTGGATGAATCACAAGATGGAGTCAAGATTGCCAGGAGAAATATCAGTAACTTTAGATATGCAGATGGCACCACCCTAATGGCAATAAGTGAAGAGGAACTAAAGAGCCTCTTGATGAAGGTGAAAGAGGAGAGTGAAAAAGCTGTCTTAAAACTCAACATTGAAAACAATAAGATTATGGTATCTGGTCCCATCACTTCATGGGAAATAGATGAAGACACACAATGGAAACAGTGACAGACTTTTTTCGGGGGCGTGGGGGCTCCAAAATCCCTGTGGATGGTGATGGCACCCATTAAATTAAAAGACATTTGCTCTTTGGAAGAAAAGCTAATACAAACCTAGACAGCATTTTAGAAAGCAGAGACATTACTTTGCCTACAAAGGTCCATATAGTTAAAGCTATGGTTTTTCCAGTGGTCATGTACAGATGTGAGAGTCAGACCATACAAATGGCTGTATGGAGAGGGAGATGGGAGGGGCGTTCAGGATTGGGAACACGTAAACACCTGTGACGGATTCATGTTGATGCATGGCGAAACCAATACAGTATTGTAAAGTAAAATAAAGTTTAAAAAAAAAAAAAGGCTGAATGTTTGAAGAATTGATGCCTTCAAACTGTGGTGCTAGAGAAGACTCTTGAGAGTCTTTTGGACTGCAAGGAGATTAAACCAGCCAATCTTAAAGGAAACCAACGATGAATATTCATTGGAAGCACTGATGCTAAACCTGAAGCTCTAGTACTTTGGCCAGTTGATGCAAAGAATCGACTCATTGGAAAAGACCCTGATGCTGGAAAAGATTGAAGGCAGGAGCAGATGGGGACAACAGAGGATGAGATGGTTGGATGGTATCAGAGACTCAATGAACATGAGTTTGAGCAAACTCCAGAAAATGGTGAAGGACCAAGGAAGCCTGGTGTGCTGCAGTCCATTTGGTCTCAAAGAGTCAGACACGACTGAGTGACTGAACAACACTATGGACCTTTGTCAGCAAAATGATATCTCTACTTTTTAATATGCTGTCTAGTTTCATCATCGGAGAAAGCAATGGCACTCCACTCCAGTACTCTTGCCTGGAAAATCCCACAGACGAAGGAGCTTGGTGGGCTGCAGTCCATGGTGATGCTAAGAGTTGGACACGACTGAGCGACCTCACTTTCACTTTTCACTTTCATGCATTGGAGAAGGAAATGGCAACCCACTCCAGTGTTCTTGCCTGGAGAATCCCAGGGACCAGGGAGCCTGGTGGGCTGCCATCTATGGGGTCGCATAGAGTCAGACACGACTGAATCAACTTAGAAGCAGCAGCAGCAGTAGTTTCATCATAGTTTTTCTTCCAAGGAGCAAGCATCTTTTAATTTCATGGCTTGCAGTCACTGTCCACAGTGATTTTGGAGCCCAAGAAAAGAAAGTCTGTTACTGTTTTTCCCCATCTATTTGCAATGAAGAAATGAGACTGGCTGCCATAATCTTAGTTTTTGAATGTTGAGTTTTAAGGCTGCTTTTTCCACTATCCTCTTTCACTTTCATCAAGAGGCTCTTTAACTCCTCTTCACTTTCTGACATTAGGGTGGTATCTTCTGCATAGCTGAAGTTATTGATATTTCTCCCAGCAATCTTGATTTCAGCTTGAGCCTCATCCAGCCTGGCATTTTGCATAATATATTCTGAATATAAGTTAAATAAGCAGGGTGAGATTATGCAGCTTTTACATACTCCTTTCCCAAGAAATGGCAACCCACTCCAGTATTCCTGCCTGGAAAATCCCATGGACGGAGGAGTCTGGTAGGCTACAGTCCATGGGGTCGCAAAGAGTCAGACACGACTGAGCGACTTCACTTTCACTTTCCCAGTTTTGAACCAGTCCATTGTTTCATGTCTGGTTCTAACTGTTGTTTCTTGACCTGCATCCACGTTTCTCAGGAGGCAGTTATGTTTGTATGGTATTCTAATCTCTTTAAGAATTTTCCACTGTGAGGTTGGACTTGGTAACAATTTAGTGTAGCCAACCAGAAGCCTTGCTGCTCATGACTATCTGGTCCTGACAAGGGAATATTGGGGCAAAACCATAGAAACTCCCAGGACCATTAGTCTTGATGTTCTTCCTTTCAAGATTCCCTGAAGTGGCACCAGCTGCCCCCAACACTTGACAGTTGAGAAAAGGAACTGAGAAACTTCTGCAAGTTGACAGACTCGATTTCATTGTAGGTTGAGTCTACCCAATTTGATAGCTAGTTCAGCTGGTTCACTTATTTTGCACAACTTTTCATGTTATGAGCCGATGGACTTGATTTTGGAGGGCAAATCGCTCTGGTGTGCACCCCGGGAACATTTTCCTCTCATTTTTGGCTTCTTCTTTATGGGACAAACCAATTTTGTTGGGGTACCCTTTTGTAGAGGGGAAGTGTTCCTGGACTCTACCTTGAACTGACTCATTGCAGAAAAACTCATTCATTGGGGAGCTAGTTATTCTGGATATCCTAGTTGGAATTAGTTTATTTGGGGAGGGTAGCCAAGTTGGAATTAGTTTATTTGTTTCCTATGGTAAATTTATTTACCTGATTTGGGAACCAGTTCGTCTGTACATTGATGCTGGAATTTGAGCAGTCTTTGTTGGAAATTGCCTACATCTTTTGTGTTTTGGTGTTATCAAACTTACAATTGAAACTATTTCTTCTATACTGAAGGAAAGATCTTTAGGGTGCATATTAGTTATGCTAAGATCAGAAGAGCAATGATAATAATTAGATCAACAAACTTGAACATTAATACCAGGTACTAATTTAATATTAAATATTTCCCAGTTTGTTGATCTAATTATAATAATATAGACATGTCTAGTGTCATCAACATATTAAATATAAAATTAAGTATAATACTTGCATTGTACCCAGGTTTAACATAAATAATTATATCTGTTAAAAATCATCAGCGAAAAAAAGAAAAAAAGAAAGAAAAAACCTCAATGTGGAAGAAAACTTTAAGGAAACTAACATATGTGGTTTCAGTAGAAGGCATGAGGAATAAAAAAGAAATACTGAGAAGAGGTATGCAAGCTAAGATTTGGATTTGCCTTTATCTTTCTGTTCAGAGAAATGTTCTTTTGGAAAGTTATTTTTTATAGCAGATCATATGAGCACCATTGCTTTTATGCCATGGGTATTTGCTTTTGAGATATCTGCTTACTTTGGTTAAGGAATAAGTATTGTTCAAGTATCTAACAATTAATCAGATATTTAATAATGACTTCTTTGTTACTTATAGATATTTAGATAAAGAAACTTTTGAGGAAAGAAATATAAATGAGAAAAGAGTTTTGAGTGAACTTTTAAAAATATATGTTTTAGGATATCTCCAGATATTCTACAGCTTAAAGGTTAAAATTGTACTAAAATAAGTGATGACAAGTTTATGAAAAGCAGACTGCAAGAAAAGGTTTTAGTGCATGGTCAGGAATGACTATACTTAAAATTTTAATTAGGTAAATTTTTAAAGATAAGTGGATGCAAAACTTAAAACTGGCTTATCTCTCTGTTCAAAAAGACAAATTTTCCGAAGGTATTGAACTGTCTTGGATAACAGATTTCAAATTTATTTACCTTTTAAACAATCTGTATTTGGCTTTTTTAAATTTAAATTTATTTATTTTAATTAGAGGCTAATTAAAATATTATATTGGTTCTGCCACACATCAACATGAATCCATCACAGCCGTACATGTGTTCCCCATCTAGAATCCCCCTCCCACCTCCCTCCCTGTACCATCCTTCTGGGTCATCCCAGTGCACCAGCCCCAAGGATCATATATCGAACCTAGACTGGCTATTCGTTTCTTATATGATATTATACATGTTTCCATGCCATTCCCCCAAATCATCCCACCCTCTCCCTCTCCCACAGAGTCCAAAAGACTGTTCTATACATCCATGTCTCTTTTGCTGTCTCGCATACAGGGTTATCATTACCATCTTTCTAAATTCCATATATATGCATTAGTATACTGTATTGGTGTTTTTCTTTCTGGCTTACTTCACTCTGTATAATCGGCTCCAGTTTCATCCACCTCATTAGAACTGATTCAAATGTATTCTTTTTAATGGCTGAGTAGTACTCCATTATGTATATGTACCACAGCTTTCTTATCCATTCATCTTCTGATGGACATCTAGGTTGTTTCCATGTCCTGGTTAGTATAAACAGTGCTGTGATGAACACTGGGGTACACGTGTCTCTTTCAATTCTGGTTTCTTGGTGTGTATGCCCAGCAGTGGGATTGCTGGGTCATAAGGCAGTTCTGTTTTCAGTTTTTTAAGGAATCTCCACAATGTTCTCCATAGTGGCTGTACTAGTTTGCATTCCCACCAGCACTGTAAGAGGGTTCCCTTTTCTCCACACCCTCTCCAGCATTTATTGCTTGTAGACTTTTGGATCACAGCCATTCTGACTGGCATGAAATGGTACCTCATTGTGGTCTTGATTTGCATTTCTCTGATGATGAGTGATGTTGAGCATCTTTTCATGTGTTTGTTAGCCATCTGTATGTCTTCTTTGGATAAATGTTTGTTTAGTTCTTTGGCCCATTTTTTGATTGGGTCGTTTATTTTTCTGGAATTGAGCTGCAGGAGTTGCTTGTGTATTTTTGAGATTAGTTGTTTGTCAGTTGCTTCATTTGCTATTGTTTTCTCCCATTCTGAAGGCTGTCTTTTCACCTTGCTTATAGTTTCCTTTGTTGTGCAGAAGCTTTTAATTTTAATGAGGTCCCATTTGTTTATTTTTGCTTTCATTTCCAATATTCTGGGAGGTGGGTCATAGAGGATCTTGCTGTGATTTATGTCAGAGAGTGTTTTGCCTATGTTCTCCTCTAAGAGTTTTATAGTTTCTGGTCTTACATTTAGATCTTTAATCCATTTTGAGTTTATTTTTGTGTATGGTGTTAGAAAGTGTTCTAGTTTCATTCTTTTACAAGTGGTTAGCCAGTTTTCCCAGCACTACTTATTAAAGAGATTTTCTTTTCTCCATTGTATATTCTTGCCTCCTTTATCAAAGATAAGGTGTCTATAGGCTTTAAAATTTTTCATGGTCACTTTGGCTAAGTTTCACAGTGACCTATGGTCCTGGTATACTTAAATTTTTTTTTTTTTTGGTGTTCCTTTAACTGTACTTCCCAAATCAAATTATAATATCGACTAAAAAGATGTACAATTTGAGAGTTGGGAGTTAAGTTTTATTTGGGGCAAAATGAGGACTGTAGCCCGGGAGGCAACACCTCAGATAGCTCTGAGAGACTGTTCCAAAGCGGCAGTGAGGGAAAGTCAATATATAAGGTTTTGGTGAAGGGAGAGTTCAATACCATTAATCATTCATTTTACAAAAAAAAATTGTTGCTAGTCATGAGGACCTGACATCATCATGATGGGATTTAGTGCTTTTCTAAATATGAGGATATACAAAGATTGGGATCAAAAAATTCTGTTCCTAAAACATCTATCTAAAGACCTGTCCCACCAGATTTCCTGGAGCATAGAGTGCCTTACTCCACCTGAACTCCCTCAGGGGATGTTGAATGTCAACAGTTTTGTGGAATGGACTTTGATAATGGGGAATTGTTGCAGCTGTTCACTCTCCCAGTCGTGTCCAACTCTTTGCAACTCCATGGACTGCAGCATGCCAGGCTGCAGAGAGGAAGCCAATTCTGAATCCATGTTGGAAACTGTTTCTTGACATGCTTTTTGTTTGTTTGTTTGTTTGTTTGTTGCTTTTGTGTTTATAATAATACATAATAGCTTGCCTCAGAGCATCCTGCCCCTCTGCCTGATTGTAAACTAAAGTGCCTTGGCTCAGCTCATAGAGAGATAATCTGACCCTGCCGACCTGTGAATAGAACAGATTAACACACTCCTTCCACAGGCTGGTCATTCCCTTGGAAATGTTTTGCAAGACTGAAGACCCTTTCACTTTACTTCCCCACTGCCTCTCCATCTATTCTGCCTTTTGACTTTAGTTCCTCATTGCTTCTTTCTCTTTGACTCTATAAAATAACCTGGATTCAAGACCCTTTCAGGGTGGTTATTCTGAACCACTAGCCTGCCATTTTCTAGGTCACCCAGCTCCCCAAATAAAGTCCCTTCCTTGTCTTAAACCCTCGACTCTCAGATTTATTGACCTATAATGTAGTGAATAGAGTCAGCTTGGACTTATAACAGTACCATGACCTGAAGCTTTTACCTCTGGGAGAGTTCATGGCCCCTTTTCAGTTCAGTTCAGTCGCTCAGTCGTGTCCAACTCTTTGCAACCCCATGAACTGCAGCACGCCAGGCCTCCCTGTCTATCACCAACTCCCAGAGTTCACTCAGACTCATGTCCAGTGAGTCCGTGATGCCATTCAGCCATCTCATCCTCAGTCATCCCCTTCTCCTCCTGCCCCCAGTCTCTCCCAGCATCAGAGTCTTTTCCAATGAGTCAACTCTTCACATGAGATGGCCAAAGTACTGGAGTTTCAGCTTTAGCGTCATTCCTTCCAAAGAAATCCCAGGGCTGATCTCCTTCAGAATGGACTGGTTAGATCTCCTTGCAGTCCAAGGGACTCTCAAGAGTCTTCTCCAACACCACAATTCAAAAGCATCAATTTTCTTCACAGTCCAACTCTCACATCCATACATGACCACAGGAAAAACCATAGCCTTGACTAGATGGACCTTAGTTGGCAAAGTAATGTCTCTGCTTTTGAATATACTGTCTAGGTTGGTCATAACTTTTCTTCCAAGGAGTAAGTGTCTTTTAATTTCATGGCTGCAGTCACCATCTGCAGTGATTTTGCCCCTTTTAGACTGTAACAATATACAACAGGACTCTATTGCCCCATGCACTCCCTGGTACATCACAATTGTGGCTACCATACCCCCTTCTCCTCCCAGCCAAAGTGAGCAAATGATCCATAATGAGACTTGGCTTTTGCCTATATGTGTCTGAGCTGGGGACAGACAGTGCATTTTAGGTGCAACTGTAAACTTTAGGAGCAAGAACAAGCTGGAATAAGTTCATATCTGAGATTGAACTGATCCCATGTTGCCCACAACAGGCTTCAGACATCTTGCTAGAAGTATTAGAGGGCTTTGGTGTAAATCTCGCTGTGTATTCTGGGCTGTAAAGTCTTGCTTTCACCAAGAGTCTGAGAGATTTTTCCTCTGTGCTGTGTGCCTTTTGAAGTTGTGGTGCTACAGTAGGTGTTGAGTCTGAAGTCCTGAGGTGAGAGAACTGAGCCCAAGACTTTGATCCACCAGAAGACTGCCAATTCCAGGGAATAAGAGAGAGCCTTCCCAACGTCTTCCACCTCAAGACAAAAAACAAGCTATTCCCAAAAGCCAGAAAACTCCTGTGCCCCAATACCCTATGCTGACTGAAAAATGGATGCACAGCTTGAGAGCTGCGAGTTGAGTTTTATTTGGAGTAAAATGAGGACTACAGCCCAAGAGGCAGCATCTAAGATAGCTCTGAGAGACTGCTTCAAAGAGGTAGTGGATGAAAGGTCAATTTGTAAGGTTTTGAAGGTGGAGTTCAATATTATTAAGCACTCATTTAACAAGAGCTTTTCTGCTAGTCACAAGGAGTGGATTTCACCATGAAAGGATTTAGTGCTTTTCTGGATATGAGGAGATTCAAGGATTGAGGTAATAAAATATGTTCCTAAAAACATCTAACTATCTAAAGACCTATCCCACCAGATTTCCTGGAGCACAGAGTGCCTCACTCACCCTGAACTCCCTCAGGGGTGTTGAAGGTCAACAGCTGCAGGAGCACAGGGTGCAAAATCAACAGAGGCAGATGGCAAATGTCCTTGTTGTTCAATCGTTGGCAATGCTCTTAGAAAGTGTCAATTTGTAGTTGACACCCATGCTAATACTTCAGGGCAATGGAAACACAATGCTGCACATTAGCAAACATGCTGCCACAAGCCATAACAAACTCAGACACTCCAAACTCACGACCGGTCATGGCACTGAGGTAGAAATTGTTATGCAGTTATTGTAGGAATTCTGAGACCTCAACCTGTTTCAATAAACATCCTGATCCATTAGCCTAACATTATACAGTTTGTCCTGAATTCCTGGCTCTCAGAGGAATGTGTCCTTGGTCTGATAAATTATTAGCACTCAGATTCAAGAAAGGGTAGTAATTAACTTATCGTCCATATGCCTGAGGTAAAAACAACTGGTTATCATCAGTCTTTAGCCCATACATCTGGTCCACCATAAAATGGCCAGGGGTCATGAGAAAAGGTGGCCAGTTTTCTAAGAAAACTAACAATTTGAGGATCAAAAAAAGCCATCAATATGTTAAGTTAAACACTGTGACCTTTAAGCAGATTGGATAGAAATGATATATGGTCAAAGTAAGAGCCAATCAAAAGTGTACAAATTAATACTAGTAAGAATATAAAATGCTGTAAGCCTTGCTTTTTCAGGCACTTCACCCTCTCTCAGGGTCCATGCTTAGATCTTTGTATTCTCTTCTCTTTGAAATAAATCTTGTTTGCTTACTGCTGTGAGTATTTGTGTGTTTGAGAAGTTCAATCTTCAGCTCTGTGAGCAAGAACTCAGATTCCTGTTTCAGCACTGCCCTTAAGACGATGATATCCAGCTCCATTAACCAGAACACAGGTATAAGTTCCTCCAAGCAGGAAACCTTCACAAGGCAATGATCCATCCTCACTCACAGGGGACAGACTCAATAGTTAAGTGGAGCTACTACCTTTCAGCGTGCAGAAAGTTGGCACCAAGTATAGCAAACTAAACAAAGTGAAAAGACAGAGAACTATTCAAAAGGTGAAGGAACATGGTAAAAACCCACCAGATCAAGTAATTGAGGATGAAATGAGGAGTATACCTGAAAGAGAAGTATTTATAATGATAGAAAGATGATCCAAAACTTTGAGAACAAATTAAGAGTTACAGACAAATAGACTGGAGGCATAGATTGAAAATAATCAAGAAATTTTCAACTATGACCTAGAAGAATTAAAAAATAAGCAATCAACAATGAGCAATGCAATACCTGAAATTAAAAATGCACTGGAGCATACCAACAGTAGAGGAACTGAGCCAGTAGAATGGATAAGTGAGTTGGAAGATACAATCGTGGAAATAACTGAAGTAGAGTGGAATAAAGGGAAAAGAAAAAAAGAAATGAAGGCAGTATCAGAGACCTATGGGACAACATTAAGCACAGTGACATTTGAACTATAGGCATCCTAGAATAAGAAAACAAAAAGAAAGGACATGAAATAATACTTGAGGAGATTATAGTCAAAACTTGCCTTAAAATGGGGAAGGAAAGAACCAAACAAGTCCAGGAAACCCAGAGAGTCCCATATAGGATAACCCCTAGTAGAAACCTGTCAAGACACATATTAAGCAAACTAAGAAAAATTAAACACAAAGAACAAATATCAAAAGCAGCAAGGGAAAAGCAACAAATAACATACAAGGAGATCCCTATTAGGTTAATAGCTGATCTTTCAAAAGAAACTGCAGACAAGAAGGAAATAGCAGGCTATACCTAAAGAGATGAAAGGGAAAGGCCTACAACCAAGATTATTCTACCCCAAAAATATGTCATTCACATTCAAAGAAGAGATCAAAAGCTTTACAGACAAGTAAAAGCTAAGAGAATTCATCACCACCAAACCAGCACTTCAACAAATATTAAAGGGATTTCTTTAAACAAACAAACAAACAAAAAAAAACAACAGAAAAAGCCTATAAAAACAAACCCTCCAAAATTAAAAATATATATATAATAAATGGTAACAGAATCATACTTATCAATAATTACCTTAAATGTTAATGGGTTAAATGCTACAAACAGAAGACAAAGTTTGATGGAATGGATACAAAAAACAAAATCCCTGTATATGCTGCCTACAAGAGATCCACCTCAAATCTAGGGAAATATACAGATTGAAAGTGAGAGGCTGTAAAAAGATATTCCATGAAATGGAAATCAAAAGAAAGCAGTTGTACCAATACTCATAAGAGATAAAATAAACTTTAAAGTAAAGACCATTACAAAGAAGAACATTACATAATGATCAAAGGATTAATCCAAGAATATATACATAAATATATATATGTACCCAACATAGGAGCACTTCAATACATAAAGATAAATGCTCATAATTGTCAAGGAGGAAATCAAGAGTAACACGATAATAGAGGGAGACTTTGATACTACACACACACCAATGGATAAATCATCCGGACAGAAAATTCATAAGGAAACATAAACTTTAAAAACTACATTAGACCAGTTGTACCTAATTGTTATCTACAGGGCACTTCATTTAAAGACAATAGACTTCTTTTTTTTTTAATTTAAATTTATTTATTTTAATTGGAGGCTAATTACTTTACAATATTGTATTGGTTTTGCCATACATCAAAATGAAAACACCACGGGTGTACACGTGTTCCCCATCTTGAACCCTCCTCCCACCTCCCTTCCCATACCATCCCTCTGGGTCATCCCAGTGCACCGGCCCCAAGCATACTGTATCTTGCATCAAAAAAAAAAAAAAAAAAAAA
>SJXO01003433.1:45013-88569 GCA_006408615.1 Connochaetes taurinus | reverse complement strand
GACTATGCATCAACTACAGGAAAAAAAAAAAAACTAAAACAACAACAACAACACACAGAGGCTAATCTACACCGTTCTGAATAACCAAAAATCACTAAGGAAATAAAAATATGCCTAGAAACAAATGGCAATGAAAACACAACTCAAAGCCTTTCAGTTCAGTTCAGTTTAATTGCTCAGTCGTGTCCAACTCTTTGTGACCCCATGAATCACAACACACCAGGACTCCCTATTACCAACTCCCAGAGTTCACTCAGACTCACAGCCATCGAGTCAGTGATGCCATCCAGCCATCTCATTCACTGTCGTCTCCTTCTCCTCCTGCCCACAATCCCTTGCAGCATCAGAGTCTTTTCCAACGAGTCAACTCTTTGCATGAGGTGGCCAAAGTACTGGAATTTCAGCTTTACCATCATTCCTTCCAAAGAACACCCAGGACTGATCTCCTTTAGAAGGGACCGGTTGGATCTCCTTGCAGTCCAAGGGACTCTCAAGAGTCTTCTCCAACACCACAGTTCAAAAGCATCAATTCTTCAATGCTCAGCTTTCTTCACAGTCCAACTCTCACAGTCATACATGACCACTGGAAAAAACATAGCCTTAACTAGAGGGAACATTTTTGGCAAAGTAATGTCTTTGTTTTTCAATATGCTATCTAGGTTGGTCATAATTTTTCTTCCAAGGAGTAAGTGTATTTTAATTTCACGGCTGCAATCACCATCTGCAGTGACCTTGGAGCTCCCAAAAATAAAGGCTGACACTGTTTCCACTGTATTACCATGTATTTGCCATGAAGTGATGGGACCAGATGCCATGATCTTTGTTTTCTGAATTTTGAGCTTCAAGCCAACTTTTTCACTCTCCAGTTTCACTTTCATCAAGAGGCATTTTAGTTCCTCTTCACTTTCTGCCATAAGGGTGGTGTCATCTGCATATCTGAGGTTATTGATATTTCTCCCAGCAATCTTGATTCCAGCTTGTGCTTCTTCCAGGCCAGTGTTTCTCATGATGTAATCTGCATATAAGTTAAATAACCAGGATGACAATAACAGCCTTTTCCTATTTGGAACCAGTCTGTTCTTCCATGTCCAGTTATAACTGTTGCTTCCTGATCTGCATATAGGTTTCTCAAGAGGCAGGTCAGGTGGTCTGGTATTCCCATCTGTTTCAGAATTTTCCACAGTTTATTGTGATCCACACAGTCAAAGGCTTTGGCATAGTCAGTAAAGCAGAAATAGATGTTTTTCTGGAACTCTCTTGCTTTTTCCATGATCCAGTGGATGTTGGCAATTTGATCTCTGGTTCCTCTGCCTTTGCTAAAAGCAGCTTGAACATCAGGGAGTTCACGGTTCACGTAATGCTGAAGCCTGGCTTGGAGAATTTTGAGCATTACTTTACTAGCGTGTGAGATGAAGGCAATTGCGTGGTAGTTTGAGCATTCTTTGGCCCTGCCTTTCTTTGGGATTGGAATGAAAACTGAACTTTTCAGTCCTGTGGCCACTACTGAGTTTTCAAATTTGCTGGCATATTGAATGCAGCACTGTCACAGCATCGTCTATCAGGATTTCAAATAGCTCACCTGGAATTCCATTACCTCCACTAGCTTTGTTCGTAGTGATGCTTTCTAAGGCCCACTCAACTTCACATTCCAGGATGTCTGGCTCTAGATGAGTGACCACACCATCGTGATTATCCGGGTCGTGAAGATCTTTTTTGTACAGTTCTTCTGTGTATTCTTGTCACCTCTTCTTAATATCTTCTGCTTCTGTTAGGTCCATACCATTTCTGTCCTTTATCGAGCCCATCTTTGCATGAAATGTTCCCTTGGTATCTCTAATTTTCTTGAAGAGATCTCTAGTCTTTCCCATTCTGTTGTTTTCCTCTATTTCTTTGTATTGATTACTGAAGAAGGCTTTCTTATCTCTCCTTGCTATTCTTTGGAACTCTGCATTCAGATGCTTATATCTTTCCTTTTCTTCTTTGTTTCTCACCTCTCTTCTTTTCTCAGCTATTTGTAAGGCTTCCCCAGAGAGCCATTTTGCTTTTTTGCATTTCTTTTCCATGGGGATGGTCTTGATCCCTGTCTCCTGTACAATGTCACGAACCTCATTCCATAGTTCATCAGGCACTCTAGCTATCAGATCTAGGCCCTTAAATCTATTTCTCACTACCATTATATAATCATAAGGGATTTGATTTAGGTCACACTTGAGTGATCTAACGGTTTTCCCTACTTTCTTCAATTTAAGACTGAACTTAGTAATAAGGAGTTCATGATCTGAGCCACAGTCAGCTCTTGGTCTTGTTTTTGTTGACAGTATAGAGCTTCTTCATCTTTGGCTGCAAAGAATATAATCAATCTGATTTTGGTGTTGACCATCTGGTGATGTCCATGTGTACAGTTTTCTCTTGTGTTGTTGGAAGAGGGTGTTTGCTATGACCAGTGCATTTTCTTGGCAAAACTCTATTAGTCTTTGCCCTGCTTCATTCTGCATTCCAAGGCCAAATTTGCCTGTTACTCCAGGTGTTTCTTGACTTCCTACTTTTGCATTCCAGTCCCCTATAATGAAAAGGACATCTTTTCTGGGTGTTAGTTCTAAAAGGTCTTATAGTGTTCATAGAACTGTTCAACTTCAGCTTCTTCAGCATTACTGGTTGGAGCATAGACTTGGATTACTGTTATATTGAATGGTTTGCCTTGGAGACGAACAGAGATCTTTCTGTCGTTTTTGAGATTGCATCCAAGTACTGCATTTCGGACTCTTTTGTTGACCGTGATGGCTACTTGATTTCTTCTGAGGGATTCCTGCCCGCATTAGTAGATAAAATGGTCAAATGAGTTAAATTCACCCATTCAGTCCATTTTAGTTCACTGATTCCTAGAATGTCGATGTTCACTCTTGCCATCTCTTGTTTGACCACTTTTAATTTGCCTTGATTCATGGACCTGACATACCAGGTTCCTATGCAATATTGCTCTTTATAGCATCGGACCTTTCTTCTATCACCAGTCACATCCACAGCTGGGTATTGTTCTTGCTTTGGCTCCATCCCTTCATTCTTTCTTGAGTTATTTCTCCACTGATCTCCAGTAGCATGTTGGTCACCTTATGACCTGGGGAGTTCCTCTTTTGGTATCCTATCATTTTGCCTTTTCATACTGTTCACGGGGTTCTCAAGGCAAGAATACTGAAATGGTTTGTCATTCCCTTCTCCAGTGGACCATATTCTGTCATACCTCTCCACCATGACCCATCTGTCTTGGGTTGCCCTACAGGCATGGCTTAGTTTCATTGAGTTAGACAAGGCTGTGATCCTAGTGTGATTAGATTGACTAGTTTATGTGAGTATGGTTTCTGTGTGTCTGCTCTCTAATGCCCTCTTGCAACACCTACCATCTTACTTGGGTTTCTCTTACCTTGGGCGTGGGGTATCTCTTCATGGCTGCTCCAGCAAGGTGCAGCTGCTGCTCCTTACCTTGGATGAGGTGTATCTCCTCACCACCACCCTTCATGACCTTCAATGTGGAATGGCTCCTCTAGGCCCTCCTGTGCCAGTGCAGCCACCACTCCTTGGACCTGGGGTCGCTCCTCCCGGCCACCGCCCCTGGCCTCAGATGTGAGATGGCTCCCCATGGCTACCGTCCCTGGCCTCTGACGTGGGGTAGCTCCTCCCGGCCATTGCCCCTGACCTGGACATGTATGTAGAATGCTTTAAAAGCAATACTAAGACAGAAGTTTGTAGCAATACAAATCTATGCAAGAAACAGAAGTAAAGTGAAAGTGTTAGTCAACCAGTCATATCCGACTGGGATGTAGCCTGCCAAGAGAGACATCAAATATACAACCTAATGTTATACCCAGACCACTTGGAAAAAGAAAAAAAGGAAGGAAAAAAAAGCTAGTGGAAGAAAAGAAATCATAAATGTTAGCAGAAATGAATGAAAAAAAAAATGAAAGAGACTACAGCAATAATAAATAAAGCTAAAAGCTGACCTTTGAAAAGATAATCAAAATTGATAAACCATTAGCCAGATTTATCAAGGAAAAAAGGGAGGAATAACAAATAGGTAAATTTAGAGCTGAAAAAGAAGTTACAAAAGACAATGCAGAAATACAAATGATCATAAGAAACTACTGTGAAGAACTTTATTCCAATAAAATGGACAACTTGGAAAAAATGGGAAAATTCTTAGAAAAGTATCACCATCCAAAACTGAACCAGGAAGTAATACAAAATAGGAAGTTACCAATCACAAGTATGAAAATCAAAACTTTAATGAAAAATCTTCCAACAAACAAAGGCTCAGGGCCAGATGGCTTGACAGACAAATTCTACCAAAAGTTTAGAGAAGAACTAACTCCTATCCTGCTCAAAATTTTTCAGAGGGGGAGAAATCTCCCAAATGCATTCTTTGAGGCCATCATAACCTTAATACTGAAACTAGAAAAGGATACCACATAAGAGAAAAATTATAGATCAATATCACTGATGAACATAGATGCAAAAATCCTCAACAGAATTCAGCAACCAGAATTCAACAGCACATACATCATGATCAAGTGGACTTTATAACAGGGATGCAGGAATTATTCAATATATATAGATAAGTCAATGTGATTCATCATGTTAACAAATTAAAAAAAAAAAAAACAACTATATGATCATCTCAATAGATGCAGAGAAAACCTTTGACCAAATTCAATATGATTTATGAAAAAAACTTACCAGAAAGTAGGCATAGAAAGAATGTTCCTCAACATAATAAAATTCATATATAATAAAGTCACAATAATCATTATCTTCAATGGTGAAAAATTGAAATCTTTTCCTATATACTCAGAAAAATGGTATCCAGGTTCACCACTACTCTTCAACATAGTTTTGGAAGTTCTAGCCACAGAAATCAGAAAAGAAATAGAATAAAAAGGAATCTAGATTGGAAAAGAAAAGTAAAACTCTCACTGTTGGCAGGTGACATGATTCTCTACATAGAAAACCCTAAAGATGTCACCAGAAAATTACTAGAGTTAACCAATGAATATGGTAAAGTCACAGGATGTAAAATTAGTCCACAAATCCCTTGCATTCCTATTACTAACAACAAAATATCAGAAAGAAAACTTAAAGAAACAATCTCATTCACCATGACAATAAATTCATAAAATAAATTTACCAAAAGGGAGAAAAGACCTGTATACAGAAAACTATAAGATGCTGATGAAAGAAATCAAAGATGACACAAACAAATGGGGAGGTATACCATGCTCTTGAATTGGAAAAAAAATTATATTATGTGTCGGGAGCCACGTTAGGCATTACTGACAAAATGGAGGCACGGCCCCAGACCCCTCTCCTCATTCAGCAGACATGGTCCCGGGATGAAGGAGTTAGGTCTTGTAATTCTGACTTATCTTTTCCTCTCCTCAGCTAAGTTGATGGAAAAGGAATATTTAGGTGCTTATTGTTCTTGAGAGGAGTATGAGAAGGCACAAAGCCTTCTGCAGCTGTACTCAGAGAATAATTCATAACATTAATCATTGACATTTGTTTAAGGACTTTTACAAAAGAGTGTTCCAGGATGAACACATAGGCCGTAGCTTGAGGCCATGGGAGAGATTGCTATCTGAAGCCTATTTGTGAGGAGAATGTTTATGCAACGGAGTTTACTGAATCTGGGGCTTAGAAATAATTAAAATAGTTAGAAGTTAAAGATTTAAGGAATGTTGTAAAGTTAGCATATTTTACTATAGCTTATAGAAGTTAGGAATTTTAGAGACACTATAGATAGAAGCCTTTTTAAGAGACAGTGAGCTCAGGATGTTATGAGCAAACAGGATTTAAGAAGATAAGTAGTAAACTGAGGAATGTAGCATGAGTTACAATGTAATCACAAGTTAACGATAGGACACATTAGAGGAGGTAGATAATAGATGATAAGGCTGATTCCCAGAGAATCACTGAAGCAGGAACTCTGTTTGAAGAGCAACAATGATTTATGGAGATAATAAATCTGGGAGAGGGGCAACTGAAAATGTCAAATCTCTGACCTAATGTTTTTGTAAAAGTATAAAAGAGAATCTTAAACTTGAAATAAATAGACAATCCAAGAAAACTGAGAGGCTGTCTCATTACTCGCCGACAATGTTCATATCTTCAAGTTGAATCCCTGGCTGCTTGAGCTGGACTCCGGCAATTATGAAAATGACTATGCTACCAAATGCATTCTAAAGATTCAATGTAATCCCTATCAAATTAGCAATGGCACTTTTCACAGAAACAACAAAAATAATATCACATTTCAAGGTCAGGGGCAGTGGCCGAGAGTGCCAGGCAGGGATGGCGCAGGGACAGCTGAGAGGAGCTACCCCGGATCCAAGGTCATGGGTGGTGGCCGGGAGGAGCAACCTCATGTCCAAGGAGCAGTGGCTGCACCGGCGCAGGAGGGCCTAGAGGTTATCCCATGTTGCAGGTCAGGAAGAGTGGTGGTGAGGAGATACCCTTCTTCCAAGGTAAGGAACAATAGCTGTGCTTTGTTGGAGCAGCTGTGAAGAGATATCTCACACCCAAGGTAAGAGAAACCCAAGTAAGATGGTAGGAATTGCAAGAGGGCATCAGAGGGCAGATGCACTGAAACCATACTCACAGAAAACTAGTCATTTTAATCACACTAAGACCACAGCCTTGTCTAAGTCAGTGAAATTAAGCCATGCCATGTGGGGCCACCGATGATGGGTGGGTCATTGTGGAGAGGTCTGACAGAACATGTTCCACTGAAGAAGGGAATGGCAAATCACTTCAGTATTCTTGCTTTGAGAACCTCATGAACAGTATGAAAAGGCAAAATGATAGGATACTGAAAGAACTCCCCAGGTCATTAGGTGCCCAATATGCTACTGGAGATCAGTGGAGAAATAACTCCAGGAAGAATGAAGAGATGGAGCCAAAGCAAAAACAATACCCAGCTGTGGATGTGACTGGTGATAGAAGAAAGGTCCAATGCTATAAAGAGCAATATTGCATAGGAACTTGGAATGTCAGGTCCATGAATCAAGGCAAACTGGAAGTGGTCAAACAAGAGATGGCAAGAGTGAACGTTGACATTCTAGAAATCAATGAACTAAAATGGACTGAATGGGTGAATTGAACTCAGATGACCATTATATCTACTACTGAGGGCAGGAATCCCTCAGAAGAAATGGAGTAGCCATCATGGTCAACAAGAGAGTCCAAAATGCAGTACTTGGATGCAATCTCAAAAATGACAGAATGATCCCTGTTCGATTCCAAGGCAAACCATTCAATATAACAGTAATCCAAGTCTATGCTCCAACCAGTAATGCTGAAGAAGCTGAAGTTGAATGGTTCTATGAAGACGTACAAGACTTTTTAGAACTAACACCCAGAAAAGATGTCCTTTTCATTATAGGGGACTGGAATGCAAAAGTTGGAAGACAAGAAACACCTAGAGTAAAAGGCAAATTTGGCCTTGGAATGAGGAATGAAGCAGGGCAGAGATAAATAGAGTTTTGTCAAGAAAATGCACTGGTCATAGCAAACACCCTCTTCCAACAACACAGAAGACTCTACACATGGACATCATCAGATGGTCAAAACCAAAATCAGATTGATTATATTCTTTGCAGCCAAAGATGAAGAAGCTCTATACAGTCAACAAAAACAAGACCAGGAGCTGACTGTGGCTCAGATCATGAACTCCTTATTACCAAATTCAGTCTTAAATTGAAGAAAGTAGGGAAAGTTGTTAGACCATTTAAGTATGACCTAAATCAAATCCCTTATGATTATACAGTGGAAGTGAGAAATAGATTTAAGGGCCTAGATCTGATAGATAGAGTGCCTGATGAACTATGGAATGAGGTTCGTGACTTTGTACAGGAGACAGGGATCAAGACCAGCCCCATGGAAAAGATATGCAAAAAAGCAAAATGGCTGTTTGTAAAGGCCCTACAAATAGCTGAGAAAAGAAGAGAGGTGAGAAACAAAGGAGAAAAAGAAAGATATAAGCATCTGAATGCAGAGTTCCAAAGAATAGCAAGAAGAGATAAGAAAGCCTTCTTCAGCCATTAATGCAAAGAAATAGAGGAAAGAAACAGAATGGGAATGACTAGAGATCTCTTCAAGAACATCAGAGATACCAAGGGAACATTTCATGCAAACATGGGCTCGATAAAGGACATAAATGGTATGGACCTAACAGAAGCAGAAGATATTAAGAAGAGGTGGCAAGAATACACAGAAGAACTGTACAAAAAATATCATCACGACCCAGATAATCATGATGGTGTGATCACTCCTCTAGAGCCAGACATCCTGGAATGTGAAGTAGGGTGGACCTTAGAAAGCATCAATACAAACAAAGCTAGTGGAGGTGATGGAATCCCAGTTGAAACATTTCAAATCCTGAAAGATGATGCTGTGAAAGTGCTGCACTCAATATGCCAGCAAAGTTGGAGAACTCAGCAGTGGACACGGGACTGGAAAGGGTCAGTTTTCATTCCAATCCCAAAGAAAGGCAATGCCAAATAATGCTCAAACTACCACACAACTGCACTCATCTCACATGCTAGTCAAGTAATGCTCAAATTGCTCCAAGCCAGGCTTCAGCAATACGTGAACCGTGAACTCCCTGATGTTCAAGCTGGTTTTAGAAAAGGCAGAGGAACCAGCAATCAAATTGCCAACATCCGCTGGATCATGGAGGAAGGAAGACAGTTCCAGAAAAACATCTATTTCTGCTTTATTGACTATGCCAAAGCCTTTGACTGTGGATCACAATTAACTGTGGAAAATTCTGAGAGAGATGGAAATACCAGACCACTTGTCTTGCCTCTTGAGAAATCTGTATTCATTTCAAGAAGCAACAGTTAGAGATGGACATGGAACAACAGACTGGTTCCAAATAGGAAAAGGAGTACGTCAAGGGTGCATAATGTCACCCTGCTTATTTAACTTATATGCAGAGTACATCATGAGAAACGCTGGACTGGATGAAACACAAGCTGGAATCAATTTGCCGGGAGAAATATCAATAACCTCAGATATGCAGATGATACCACCCTTATGGCAGAAAGTGAAGAGGAACTAAAAAGCCTCTTGATTAAAGTGAAAGAGGAGAGTGAAAAAGTTGGCTTAAAGCTCAACATTCAGAAAACGAAGATCATGGCATCTGGTCCCATCACGTCATGGGAAATAGATGGGGATACAGTGGAAACAGTGTCAGACTTTATTTTTGGGGGGCGCCAAAATCACTGCAGATGGTGACTGCAGCCATGAAATTAAAAGACGCTTACTCCTTGGAAGAAAAGTTATGACCAACCTAGATAGCACAATCAAAAACAGAGACATTACTTTGCCGACTAAGGTCCCTCTAGTCAAGGCTACGGTTTTTCCATTAGTCATGTATGGATGTGAGAGTTGGACTGTGAAGAAGGCTGAGCACCAAAGAATTGGTGCATTTGAACTGTGGTCTTGGAGAAGACTCTTGAGAGTCCCTTGGACTGCAAGGAGATCCAACCAGTCCATTCTGAAGGAGATCAGCCCTGGGATTTCTTTGGAAGGAATGATGCTAAAGCTGAAGCTCCAGTACTTTGGCCACCTCGTGTGAAGAGTTGACTCATTGGAAAAGACTCTGATGCTGGGAGGGATTAGGGGCAGGAGGAGAAGGGGACGATCAAGGATGAGATGTCTGGATGGCATCACTGACTCGATGGACGTGAGTCTGAGTGACATCCAGGAGTTGGTGATGGACAGGGAGGCCCGGCGTGCTGTGATTCATGGGTTCGCAAAGAGTAGGACACAACCGAGCAACTGAACTGAACTGAAAGGAATGGGAAATACTAGAGATCGCTTCAAGAAAATTAGAAAAAAACAAGAGAACATTTCATGCAAAGATGGGCACAGTAAAGGACAGAAATGGTATGGATCTAACAGAAGAAGGAGATATTAAAAAGAGGTGGCAAGAATACACAGAAGAACTATACAAAATGATCTTCATGACCCAGATAACTATGATGATGTGATCACTCACTTAGAGCCAGTAATCCTGGAGTGCAAAGTTAAGAGGTACTTTGGAAGCCTCACTACAAACAGAGATAGTGAAAGTGATGGAATTCCAGATGAGTTATTCCAAATACTAAAAGACAATGCTGTGAAAGTGCTACACTCAATGTGCCAGCAAATATGGAAAACAGAGCAGTGGCCACAGGAGTGGAAAAGTTCAGTTTTCATTCCAATTCCTAAGAAAGGCAATGCCAGGGAATGTTCAAACTACCCCACAATTGCACTGATCTCACATGTAAAGTAAAATAAAGTAAAGTAAAGTAAAGTAATGTTTCTGGAAGTTCAACCTGCATTTAAGAAAAGCAGGGGAATCAGAGATCAAATTGCCAACATCCGCTGGATCATTTAAAAAAAAAATAAAAGCAAGAGAATTCCAGAGAAAAATCTACTTTTTCTTCATTGACTATGCTAAAGCGTTTAACTGTGTCGATCACAATAAACTGTAGAAAATTCTTAAAGAAATGGGAATATCAGACCACCTTACTTGACTCCTGAGAAAAGTGCATGCAGGTCAAGAGACAATATTTAAAACCAGACATGGAAAAATGTACTGGTTCCAAGTTGGGAAAGGAGTACAACAAAGCTGTATATTGTCACCTTGATTATTTTATTGTCACCTTGATTATTTAACTTATATGCAGAGTATATCATGTGAAATGCCAGGCTGGATGAAGCACAAGCTGGAATCAAGATTGTCAGGAGAAATAACCGTAATCTCAGATATGCAGATGGCACCACTCATATGGCAGAAAGTGAAGAGGACCTAAAGAGCCTCTTGATGAAAGTGAAAGAAGAAAGTGAAAAAAACTGGATTAAAACTTAACATTCAAAAAATGAATATCATGGCATTTGGTCCCATCACTTCAAGGCAAATAGATGGGGAAACAATGGAAACAGTGAGATATTTTATTTTCTTGGACACAAAATCACTTCTAGATTGTGACTGCAGCCATGAAATTAAAAGATGCTTGCTTTTTTGAAGAAAAGTTATGACAAAACTAGACAGCATATTAAAAAGCAGAGGCATTACTTTGGTAACAATGGTCCATATATTCAAAGCTATGTTTTTTCCAGTAGTCCTATATAAGTGAAAGAGTTGGACGATAAAGAATGCTGAGTACCCAAGAATTGATGCTTTTGAACTGTGGTTTTAGAAAATACCTTTGAGAGTGCCTTGGACAGCAAGGAGATCTAAACAGTCCTTCCTAAAAGAAATCAGTCCTGAATATTCATTGGAAGTACTGGTGCTGAAGGTGAAACTCCAATACTTTGGCCACCTGATGTGAAGAACTAACACATAGAAAAGACTTTAATGCTTGGAAAGATTGAAGGTGGGAGGAGAAGGGGACGACAGAGGATGAGTTGGTTCGATGGCATTATCGACTGAATGGACATGAGTTTGAGTAAACTCCAGGAGTTGGTGATGGCCAGAGAGACCTGGCGTCCTGCAGTCCATGGGGTTTCAAAGAGTCGGACACAACTGAGGGACTGAACTGAACTGAACCTTACCATAGAAACTCTTTAGGGAGTCTATCTCCTGTTGGATGGGACTGTTTTCCTGTGAAGTTAGTTGTGTGGGGCCAAGTTTTGTGGTAATGAGCCTAGATGGCAATCATTATCATGAAAGTTCACAGATGAAGAAAATAAAATAAATGAATAAAAGGACTACAAAAATATCTCCAAAACAATTAATGAGAAATAAATATATACCTGTAAACAAATTATTTGAATTAAAGTGGTTTAAATGTTTCAATCAAAAGATGTAGAGTGGCTAAATGAATACAAAATCAAGACCCCCAAGTATGTCCCCAACAAGAGATTCATTTCACATGTAGAACTCACAGAAACAAATTGTGAAGGAATGAAAAGGAACTCCATGTAAAGCAAAACAGAAGGAAAAAAAAAAAGATTTTATCAAATATTGTAACAAGAGATGAAGAAATACATTATATATTTATGAATAGATTAAACAAGAAAATGTTGCTGTATTAAATATATATGGCGCTAATGAAAGAGCTTCTGAATGCATAAAGCAAAACTACCTTACAAAAATGACAAAATTGATAGTAGCACAACTTTGGTAAAGGACTTTAATGCCTTTACTGCCTACATCAATGGATAGATCACTCAGACAGTCAGTCAGTAAGGAAACATTGCCCTTAAAATCATGTTAGGTTAAACAGAGTAGCTCAGTCTCTCAGTCGTATCTGACTCTTTCTGACCCCATGGACTGCAGCACGCCTGGCTTCCCTCAGTTCAGTTCAGTTCAGTTCAGTTCAGTCGCTCAGTTGTGCCTGACTCTTTGTGACCCCATGAACCACAGCATGCTGGGCCTCCCTGTCCATCACCAACTCCCAGAGTTCACTCAAAACCATGTCCATCGAGTTGGTGATGCCATCCAAAAGTCTCATCCTCTTTCGTCCCCTTCTCCTCCTGCCCTCAATTTTTCCCAGCATTGGGGTCTTTTCAAATGACTCAGCTCTTTGCATCAGGTGGCCAAAGTATTGGAGTTTCAGCTACAACATCAGTCCTTCCAATGAAGGCCCAGGACTAATCTCCTTTAGGATGGACTGGTTGGAACTCCTTGCAGTTCAAGGGACTCTCAAGAGTCTTCTCCAACACTACAGTTCAAAAGCATCAGTTCTTCAGTGCTCAGCCTTCTTCACAGTCCGACTCTCACATGCATACATGACCACTGGAAAAACCATAGCCTTGACTAGATGGACCTTTGTTGGCAAAGTAATGTCTCTGTTTTGTAATATGCTGTCTAGGTTGATCATAACTTTCCTTCCAAGGAGTAACTGTCTTTTAATTTCATGGTGGCAATCACCATCTGCAGTGATTTTGGAGCCCCAAAATATAAAGTCAGCCACTGTTTTCCCGTCTACTTGCCATGAAGTGATGGGGCCAAATGCCATGATCTTAGATTTCTGAATGTTGAGCTTTAAGCCAAAATTTCCACTCTACTCTTTCACTTTCATCAAGAGGCTTTTTAGTTTTTCTTCAATTTTTGCCATAAGGGTGATGTCATCTGCATTTCTGAGGTTATTGCTATTCCCACCTGCAATCTTGATTCCAGCTTGTGCTTCCTTGAGCCCACCATTTCTCATGATGCATTCTGCATATAAGTTAAATAAGTAGGGTATAATATACAGCCTTGACATACTCCTTTTCCTAATTGGAACCAGCCTGTTCTTCCATGTCCAGTTCTGACTGTTGCTTCCTGACCTGCATATAGGTTTCTTAAGAGGCCCGTCAGGTGGTCTGGTATTCCCATCTCTTAAGAATTTTCCAGTTTATTGTGATCCACACAGTCAAAAACTTTGGCATAGTCAATAAAGCAGAAGTCTATCAACAAATTCCGGAACTTGCTCAAAATCATGTCCATCAAGCCAGTGATGCCATCCAACCATCTCATGCTCTGTTGTCCTCTTCTCTTCCTGACTTTAATATTTCCCAGTATCATGGTCTTTCACAATGAGTCAGTTCTTTGCATCAGGTGGCCAAAAATTGCAGTTTCCTCTTCAGCATTAGTCCATCCAATGGATATTCAGGACTGATTTCCCTTAGGATTGACTGCTTTGATCTCCTTACAGTTCAAGTGACTCTTAAACATTTTCTCCAACACCAAAGTTCAAAATCTTCAATTCTTCAGTGATCAACTTTCTTTATATTCCAAATCTCACATCCGTATATGACTATGTGAAAACCATAGCTTTGATTAGACAGACTTTGCTTTTTAATATCCTGTCTAGTTGGCTCATATCTTTTCTTCCAAGGAGCAAGCATCTTTTAACTTCATGGCTGCAGTCACCATCAGCAGTGATTTTAGAGCCCAAAAATGTAAAGTCTCACTGTTTCCATTGTTTCCCCATCTATTTGCCATGAAGTGATGGGACTGGATGCCATGATCTCAGGTTTTTTAATGTTGAGTTTTAATCCAACTTTTTTACTCTTCTCTTTCACTTTCACCAAGTGGTTCTTTAGTTCCTCTTTGCTTTCAGCTTTAAGGGTGGTGTCATTTGCATATCTGAAGTTATTGATATTTCTCCTGGCAAACTTGATTCCAGCTTGTGCTTTATCCTGCTCAGCATTTTGCATGATGTACTCTGCATATAAGTTAAATAAGCAGGATAAAAATATACAGCTCTTACATAAATCTTTCCCAATTTGGAACCAGTCCGTTGTTCCATGCCTGTTTCTAACTGTTGCTTCTTGACCTTCATACAGATTACTCAGTAGGCAGATAAGATGATCTGGTATTTCCATGGCTTGAAGAGATTTTCACAGTTGGTTTTGGCCAACAAAGTCAAAAGCTTTGGGTTAGTCAAAAACGGAGGAGTAGATGTTTTTCTGGAATTCTCTTGATTTTTCTATGATCCAATAGATCTTGACGATTTGATTTCTGGTGTACGTCAAGGCTGTATATTGTCAGTCTGCTTATTTAACTTATATGCAGAGTACATCATGAGAAATGCTGGACTGGAAGAAACACAAGCTGGAATCAAGATTGTTGGGAGAAATATCAATAACCTCAGATATGCAGATGACACCATCCTTATGGCATAAAGTGAAGAGGAACTAAAAAGCCTCTTGGTGAAAGTGAAAGAGGAGAGTGAAAAAGTTGGCTTAAAGCTCAACATTCAGAAAACGAAGATCATGGCATCCAGTCCCATGACTTCATGGGAAATAGATGGGGATACAGTGGAAACAGTGTCAGACTTTATTTTTTGGGGGGCTCCAAAATCACTGCAGATGGTGACTGCAGCCATGAAATTAAAAGACCCTTACTCCTTGGAAGAAAAGTTATGACCAACCTAGATAGTATATTCAAAAGCAGGGACATTACTTTGCCAACTAAGGTCCATCTAGTCAAGGCTATGGTTTTTCCTGTGGTCATGTATGGATGTGAAAGTTGGACTGTGAAGAAGGCTGAGCGCTGAAGAATTGATGCTTTTGAACTGTGGTGTTGGAGAAGACTCTTGAGAGTTCCTTGGACTGCAAGGAGATCCAACCAGTCCATTCTGAAAGAGATCAACCCTGGGATTTCTTTGGAAGGAATCATGCTGAAGCTGAAACTCCAGTACTTTGGCCACCTCATGCGAAGAGTTGACTCATTGGAAAAGACTCTGATGCTGGGAGGGATTGGGGGCAGTAGGAGAAGGGGATGACCGAGGATGGGATGGCTGCATGGCATCACGGACTCGATGGACATGAGTCTGAGTGAACTCCGGGAGATGGTGATAGACAAAGAGGCCTGGCATGCTGCGATTCATGGGTTTGCAAAGAGTCAGACACAACTGAGCGACTGAACTGAACTGAACTGATGCTTTTTCTAGATCCAGCTTTAACATCTGGAAGTTCTCATTTCACATACTCTGGAAGCCTGGCTTGGAGAATATTGAGTGTTACTTTGCTAGCATGTGAGATGAGCTCAATTGTTCAGTAGTTTTAATATTCTTTGGTATTGCCTTTCTTTGAGATTGGAATGGAAACTGACCTTTTTAGTCCTGTGGCCACTGATGAGTTTTTCAAATTTGCTGGCATCCTGAGTACAGTACTTTAACAGAATTATCTTTTAGGATTTGAAATAACTCAGCTGGCATTCCATCACCTCCACTAGCCCACTTGACATCACATTCCAAGATGTCGGGCTCTAGGTGAGTGAGCACACCATTGTGGTTAGCTGGGTCATGAAGAACATTTTCTGTATAGTTGTTCTGTGTATTCTTGCCATCTTTCTTAATATCTTCTGCTTCTGTTAGGTCCATACTGTTTCTCCTTTTTTGTGCCCATTTTGCATGAAATATTCCCTTGGTATCTCTAATTTTCTTGAGGAGACCTCTAGTCTTTCCCATTCTATTGTTTTCCTTTATTTCTTTTCATTGATCACTGAGGAAGGATTTCTTACTTCTTGTTCTTTTTCGCAATTCTGCATTTAGATGGTTGTATCTTTTCTCTTCTCCTTTGCCTTTAGCCTCTCTTCTTTATTCAGTTCTTTGTAAAGCCTCCTCAGACAAACATTTTAACTTTTTGCATTTCTCTTTCTTGCGGATGGTCTTGATCACTGCCTCCTATACAGTGTCACAAATCTTAGTCCATTAGTTTTTCTGGTACTCTGTCTATCAGATCTATTCTCTTAAATCTATTTGTAACTTCCATTGTATAATCGTAAGGGGTTTGATTTAGGTCATAACTGAATGGTCTAATGATTTTCCCTACTTTCTCCCATTTAAGTCTGAATTTGGCAATGAGGAGTTCATGATCTGAGCCACAGTCATCTCCAGGTCTTGTTTTTGCTGACTGTAAAGAACTTCTCCATCTTTGGCTGCATAGCATATAATCAATCAGTTTTGGTATTGAGTATCTGTTGAGGTCCATATGTAGAGTCATCTCTCTATTGCTGGAAGAGGGTGTTTGCTATGCCATTCTCTTGGCAAAATTCTGTTAGCCTTTGTCCTGCTTCATTTTTTACTCCAAGGCCAGCCTTGCCTGTTACTCCAGGTATTTATTGACTTGCTACTTTTGCATTCCAGTCCCCTATGATGAAAAGGACATTTTTTAAAATTTGTTTTAGCTCTAGATGGTCTTGTAGGTCATCATAGAACTGTTCAACTTCAGCTTCTTCAACAGTAGTGGTTGGGGCATAATCTTGGGTTACTTTTATGTTGAATGGTTTGCCTTGGAAAGGAACAGAGTTCATTCTGTCATTTTTGAGATTTCACCAAATTACTGCCTTACCTACTCTTTTGTTGACTCTGAGGGCTATACCATTTCTTCTAGGGGATTCTTGCACACAGTAGTAAATATAATGGGCATCTGAATTAAAATCAGATGTGATCAAGTAGGAAATTGCAAGAGTGATGATAGTCATCTTAGGAATCAGAACAGGCAAACTTAATTTCAGATGATCACTCTCATATTTACTCAATATAGTGTTGGAAGTATTAGCCATAGCAAGTAGACAAGAAAAAATAAATGAAAGGAATCCACATTAAGAATAATGAAATCAAACTGTTTACATTTGCAGAAGACCATCTGTGGAAAATCCCAATGATACTGGTCAAAAAATCATGAGAATTAATAAATAAATTCAGTAAAGTTGCAGTGTACAAACACTATACAAAACATATGTTGTTATTTCTACTTCATGGATCACTGTGTTGTTACAATGAAGAGGCTTGTGTAACTCAATGAAACTATGACCCATGCTCTGCAGGGTTACCCAAGATGGAGAGGTCATAGTGTGGAGTTCTGAGAAAACATGATCCACTGGAAGAGGAAATTGCCAACCCCTCCAGTATTCTAAAAGTTAGAACCCCATGAAGAGTATAAAAAAGACAAAAATATATGAAGCCAGAAGATGAGCTATTACTAATGGCACCAGAAAAACAAAGGGGCTGGGCCAAAGCAGAAGCATTGCTCAGTTATGGATATGTCTGGTAATGAAAGCAAAATTTGATGTCAATAATGTAAAGAGCAATATTTCATAGGATCCTGGAATTTTAGGTCCATGAATCAAAACATATTTGTCAAGCCAGCAGTGGAAAGAGTGAACATCAACATCTAAGGAATCAGTGAACTAAACTGGACAAGAATGGGCATATTTAATTCAGATGATCATTATGTCTACTACTGTGGGCAAGAAACCAATAGCAGAAATAGAGTAGCCCTCATAATCAACAAAAGAGTCCTAAAAGCAGTACTTGGGTGTATTCTTGAAAATGACAGAATGATCTCAGTTCATTTCTAAGGCACACCACTCAAAATCACAGTAATTTAAGCCTATGCACCAACCACTGATGCCAAAGAAGCTAAAGTTGATGAGTTCTATGAAGACCTTCAAGACCATCTAGAACTAACACCAAAAAGTTTTTTTTTTTTTTTCCCCTACTTTTGCGTTCCAATCCTGATTAGAACGCAAAAATAGGAAGCCGAGAGATACCTGGAGTAACAGACAAGTTTGACCTTGGAGTATAAAATGAAGCAGTGAAAAGGCTAACAGAGTTTTGCCAAGAGAATGCACTGATCATAGAAAATGCCCACTTCCAACAACACAAGAGATGACTCTACATGTGGACATCACCAAACAGTCAATATTGAAATCAGATTGATTACAGTATTTGCAACTGAAGATGGGGAATCTCTATACAGTCAGCAAAAACAAGACCTGAGGCTGACTGTGGCTCAAGCCATCAGCCTTCTATAGCAAAACTCAGGTTTAAACTAAATAAAGTGTGGGAAACCACTAGGCCATTCAGGTATGACCTAAATCTAATCCCTGACAATTATACAATGGAGGTGACAAATAAATTCAAGGGATTAGATCTAGTAAACAGAGTGTCTGAAATATTATAGACAGAGGTTCAAAATTTTGTACAAGAGGCTGTGACCAAAACCATCCCAAAGAAAAAGATTCAAGAATGCTAAGTAGTTGTCTGAAGAGATTTTAGAAATAGTTGAGGAAAGAGGACAAACAAAAAGCAAGGGGCGAAAGGAAAGATAAAACTGAAGGCAGAGTTTCATAGACAGAAAGGACAGATAAGAAGGTCTTCTTCTATGAAAAATGAAAAGAAAGAGGAAAAATATACAATGGGAAAAACGAGAGATTTCAAGATAATTAGAACTATCGAAGGAAAATTTCATGCAAAGATGGGCATGATAAAGGGCAGCATTGGTAAAACTTAACAGAGGCAGAATAGATTAAGAAGAGATAGCAAGAATACCGAGAAAGTTCTTGATGACCCAGATAACCATGATGGTGTGGTCAATCACCTAGAACCAGACATCGTGGAGTGAAAAGTCAAGTGGGCCTTAGGAAACACTAACAATAATAAAGCTAAAGGAGGTGACAGAATTCCAACAGAGCCATTTCAAATCCTAAGGATGATGCTGTTAACGAGCTGCACTCAGTATGCCAGCCAATTTGAAAAGCTCAGCAGTGGCCACAGGACTGGAAAAGTCAGTTTTCAGTCCAATCCTAAAGAAGAGCTATGCCAAATACTGTTCAAACTACTGGACTGCTGTGCTCATATCACATGTCAGCATGGTAATGCTAAAAATTCTTCAAGCTAAGCTTCAACAGGAAATGAACCAAGTAATTCCAGATGTACAAGCTGTATTTAGAAAAGGCAGAGGAACCAGAGACCAAATTGCCAACATTTTTTGCATCCTAGAAAAAGCAAGGGAATTCCACAAAAGCATCTATCTTTGGTTCACTGACTATGCTAAAACCTTTGACTATGTGGATCACAACAAACAGTGGAAAATACTTAAAGAAAACTGAATACAAGACTAACTTACCTGACTCCTGAGAAACCTGGATGCAGGTAAAGAAGCAACAGTTAGAAACAGACATGGAACAATGGACTTGTCCCAAATTGGGAACAAGTAAGTCAAGGCTGCATATTCTCACCCTCATTATTTAACTTACATGCAGAGTTCATCATGCAAAATACCAGGCTAGATGAATCACAAGCTGGAATAAAGACTGGTGGAGAAATATTGGTAACCTCAGAAATGCAAATGACACCACCCTGATGGCAGAAATTGAAGAGGAATGAAAGAGCCTCGTGATGAAGGTGAAAGAGTAGAGTGAAAAAGCTGGCTTAAAACTCAACATGCAAAAAACGAAGATCATGGCTTCCTGTCCCATCACTTTATGACAAATAGATGGGGACAAAATGGATACAGTAACAGTATTTTGTGGGGCTCCAAAATCACTGTGGATGGTGACTGCATCCATGAAGTTAAATGATGCTTGCCTCTTGGAAGGAAAGCTATGATGAACCCAGATAAAGTATTAAAAAGCAAAGATATCTCTTTGCCAACAAAAGTACATATAGTCAAGGCTATGGTCTTTCCAGTAGTCAAGTATGGATGTGACAGTTATACCATAAAGAAGACTGAGCACCGAAGAAGTGATAGGGGTGCTGGAGAAGACTCGTGAGAGTCCTTTGGATAGCAAGGAGATCAAACCAGTCAATCCTAAGGGAAATCAACTCTAAATGTTCATTGGAAGGACTGATGCTGAAGCCAAAGCTCCATTACTTTGGCCACCTTATTGCAAGATACAACTCAGTGATAAAGACACTGATGCTAAGAAACATTGGAGGCTGGACGAGAAGGGGGCGACAGAGGATGAGATAGTTGGATGACATCAACTCAATGGACATGAGTTTGAGCAAACTCTGGGAGACAGTAAATGACAGGGAAGCCTGGCATGCTGCAGTCCATGGGGTTGCAAAGAGTCTTACATGATTGAGTGACTGAGCAATAATAGTTTGTGCAAATTTAAGATGTACCAAACAGTCCATGGGGTCGCAAAGAGTCGGACACGACTGAGCGACTTCACTTTCACTTTCAAACATGGATTAAATACATTTACATGTTGCAGAACGATTACCTCTGTAGCATTAACTAAGACATCTATCACATCATATAACTGTCGTTATTTGGGTGGTGGGAACAATTAGATCTAGAATCTTAGAATCTCTGATAGTTACCTAACCAAATATTGTCATTAAAATGCTGTGCATTAGCTCAGAATTTATTAGCCTACTGGTTGCAAGTTTGCATCCTTAAACAATATCTCCCCAATCTCTCAAAATTGCAGGCCTAAGTAATCACTAATTTACTCTTTCTTTCATGAATTGGCCATTTTAGATTCTACATATCATTTAGCAAATTACATTCAAATTACCATACCCATTCTCACAAATGGTAGAAATTCCTTCTTTTACATAGCTAAATAGTTTTTCATTCTTTATATATTATACATCTTTTTAAAAATATATTCATCAAATGACAAATGAATAAGTTGTTCCCATATCTTGCTGTGATGTGCTTAGTCACTCAGTCATTTCTGACTCTTTGCAAACCCATGGGCTCTAGCAAACCAGGTTTCTATGTCCATGGGGATTCTTCAAACAAAAATCTTGGAGTGGGTTAAAATATCCTCCTCCAGGCGATTGTCAGAACCCATGGTTCAAACCCAGGTCTCTTGCATTGCAGGTGGATTTTTTACTGTCTGAGCCACCAGGTAAGCCCAAGAATAGTGGGGTGGGTAGTGTATCCTTACTTGAGTGGATTTTCCTGAACCAGGAGTTGAACTGGGGTCTCCTGCATTGCAAACAAATTCTCTACCAGCTGACATACCAGGAAGCCCATATCTTGGTTATAGTGGTTAATGTTGGAATTACACTGAAGTGTATGTATCTTTTTGATATCCTGTTTTCATTTCCTTTGGATATATAATCAGGAATGAAATCACTGGATCGCAAGGTAGTTTTATTTTCAACTTTTTACTAGATCAAAAGCTAATTCTATATATATATATATACATATATATATATATATATAAATTTATATATTTCCATTGGTGGATAATTACTTTGCAATATTGTGATAGTTTTTGCTATACATTGACATGAATCAGTTACGGGTGAACATGAGTCCCCCATCTTGAATGGCCCTTCCCACCTCCTTCCCCAAACCATCCCTCTGGGTTGTCCAAGAGCACCAGCTTTGAGTGTGCTGCTTCATGAATTGAACTTGTACTGGTCATATATTTTACATATGGTAACATACATGGTGGCTGTGATGGTGCACAAGTGCGGGCGGCTGCGACGGCACACAAGCGTGATTGAGAGGAGCTACTCCACGTCTGAGGTCAGGGGCAGAAGCTGGGAGGACCCCATGACGAGGGGCGGCAGCCAAGAGGAGCTACCCACGTCCGAGGTCAGGGGCAGTGGCCGAGAGGAGCTACCTCCCACCTGAGGCCAAGTGTGGCAGCCAGGAGGAGCTATACCACAGCCAAGGTCAGGGGCGGCAGCCAAGAGGAGCAACCCCACATCCAAGGAGCGGTGGCTGCGTGGGCACAGGAGGAACTAGAGGAGCTACTCCACGTTCAAGGTCAGGAGGGGCGGTGGTGAGGAGATATCTCTCATCCAAGGTAAGAAGCAGCAGCTGCACTTTGCTGGAGCAGCCATGTAAGACGGAAGGTGTTGTGAGAGAGCATCAGGGGGCAGACACACTGAAACCATAATCACAGAAAACTACTCAATCTTATCATACTAGGACCACAGCCTTGTCTAACTCAATGAAACTAACTCATGCCATGTGGGGCCACCCAAGACGGGAGGGTCATGGTGGAGAAGTCTGACAGAATGTGATCCACTGGAGAAGGGAATGGCAAATCACTTCAGTATTCCTGCCTTTAGAACACTAAGAACAGTATGAAAAGGCAAAATTATAAGATACTGAAAGAGAAACTCCCCAGGTCAGTACATGCCCAATTTGCTACTTGAGATCAGTGGAGAAATAACTCCACAAAGAAAGAAGGGATGGAGCCAAAGCAAAAACAACACCCAGTTGTGGCTGTGACTGGTGATAAAAGTAAGGTCTGATGCTGTAAAGAGCAATATTGCATAGGAACCTGGAATGTCAGGTCCATGAATCAAGGCAAATTGGAAGTGGTCAAACAGGAGATGGCAAGACTGAACATCGACATTCAAGGAATCAGCAAACTAAAATGGAATGGAATGGATGAATTTAACTCAGATGACCATTATATCTACTACTGCGGGCAGGAATCCCTTAGAAGAAATGGAGTAGCCATCATGGTCAACAAAAGAGTCCAAAATGCAGTATTGGATACAATCTCAAAAACGACAGAATGATCTCTGTCTGTTTTCAGGGAAAACCATTTAATATCACAGTAATCCAAGTCTATGCCTCAACCAGTAATGCTGAAGAAGCTGAAGTTGAATGGTTCTATGAAGACCTTTTAGAACTAACACCCAAAAAAGATGTCCTTTTCATTATAGGGGATTGGAATATCCCTATAATGTCCAGGTCAAGAAACACCTGGAGTAACAGGCAAATTTGACCTTGGAATATGGAATGAAGCAGGGCAAAGGCTAATAGGATTTTGCCAAGAGAACACACTGATCATAGCAAACAACTTCTTTCAACAAGAGAGAAGACTCTACACAAGGACATCACCAGATGGTCAACACCAAAATCAGATTGATTATATTCTTTGGAGCCAAAGATGGAGAAGCTCTATACAGTCAGCAAAAAGAAGATCAGGAGCTGACTGTGGCTCAGATTATGAACACCTTATTGCCAAATTCAGACTCAAATTGAAGAAAGTAGGGAAAACCACTAGGCCATTCAGATACGACCTAAGTCAAATCCCTCATGATTATACAGTGGAAGTGAGAAATAGATATAAGGGACTAGATCTGATAGATAGAGCGCCTAATGAACTATGGACTGTGGTTCAGGACATTGTACAGGAGAAACTGATCAAGACCATCCCCACGGAAAAGAAATGCAAAAAAGCAAAATGGCTGTCTGGGAAGGCCTTACAAATAGCTGTGAAAAGGAGAGAAGCAAAAAGCAAAGGAAAAAAAGGAAAGATATAAGCATCTGAATGCAGAGTTCCAAAGAATAGCAAGAAGAGATACAAAAGCCTTCCTCAGCGATCATTGCAAAGAAATAGAGGAAAACAACAGAATGGGAAAGACTAGAGATCTCTTCAAGAAAATTAGAGATACCAAGGGAACATTTCATGCAAAGATGGGCTCGATAAAGGACAGAAATGGTATGGACCTAACAAAAGTGGAAGATATTAAGAAGAGGTGGCAAGAATACACAGAAAAACTGTACAAAAAAGATCTTCATGACAAAGATAGTCATGATGGTATGATCACTCACCTAGAGCCAGACATCCTAGAATGTGAAGTCAAGTGGGCCTTAGAAAATTTCACTATGAACAAAGCTAGTGGAGGTGATGGAATTCCAGTTGACCTATTTCAAATCCTGAAAGATGATGCTGTGAAAGTGCTGCACTCAATATGCCAGCAAATTTGGAAAACTCAGCAGTGGCCACAGGACTGGAAAGGGTCAGTTTTCATTCCAATCCCAAAGAAAGGCAATGCCAAAGAATGCTCAACCTACCACACACTTGCACTCTTCTCACATGCTAGTAAACTAATGCTCAAAATTCTCCAAGCCAGGCTTCAGCAATATGTGAACCGTGAACTTCCAGATGTTCAAGCTGGTTTTAGAAAAGGCAGAGGAACCAGAGATCAAATTGCCAACATTCATTGGATCATTGAAAAAGCAAGAGAGTTCCAGAAAAACATCTATTTCTGCTTTATTGACCATGCCAAAGCCTTTGACTGTGTGGATCACAATAAACTGTGGAAAATTCTGAAAAAGATGGGAATACCAGACCACCTGACCTGCCTCTTGAGAAGCCTATATGCATGTCAGGAAGCAACAGTTAGAACTGGACATGGAACAACAGAATGGTTCCAAATAGGAAAAGGAGTATGTCAAAGCTGTATATTATCACCTTGCTTATTTAACTTATATACAGAGTACATCATGAGAAATGCTAGGCTGGAAGAAACACAAGCCAGAATCAAGATTGCTGGGAGATATATCAATAACCTCAGATATGCAGATGACACCACCCTTATGGCAGAAAGTGAAGAGGAATTAAAAAGCCTCTTGATGAGAGTGAAAGTGGAGAGTGAAAAAGTTGCCTTAAAGCTCAACATTCAGAAAACTAAGATCATGGCATCTGGTCCCATCACTTCATGGGAAATAGAAGGGGAAACAGTGGAAACAGTGTCAGACTTTATTTTTTTGGGCTCCTAAATCACTGCAGATGATGACTACAGCCATGAAATTAAAGACACTTACTCCTTGGAAAAAAGTTATGACCAACCTAGACAGCATATTCAAAAGCAGAAACATTACTTTGCCAACAAAGGTCCATCTAGTCAAGGCTATGGGTTTTCCAGTGGTCATGTATGGATGTGAGAGTTGTACTATGAAGAAAGCTGAGCACCAAAAGTTGATGCTTTTGAACTGTGGTGTTGGAGAAGACTCTTGAGAGTCCCTTGGACTGCAAAGAGATCCAACCAGTCCATTCTAAGGGAAATCAGCCCTGGGATTTCTTTGGAAGGAATGATGCTAAAGCTGAAACTCCAGTGTTTTGGCCGTCTCATGCAAAGAGTTGACTTATTGTAAAAGACTCTAATGCTCGAGGGATTGGGGGTAGGAAGAGAAGGGGATGACAAAGGATGAGATTGCTGGATGGCATCACCAAACTCTATGGACGTGAGTTTAAGTGAACTCCGTTTGGAGGAGCTAAAAGGCTTTGAGCAAATACTGAAAATGTATTTGCTCCATTCATGATGAAGGTTGGAAGCTGGAAGGAGCATAACAAAGGGTTATGAGCGTTCACTGAGTGCCTGAGACTGGGAACAGATAACAAAGGATTATATGCCCGGCCTTGAGGCATTTGAAGGCTTTCTTCTGACCACCTGTTTCTGGGAGCAAGGACTGTTGTTTCATGATAAGACTCCCTTTAGAGTTTCGCCAAAGCTATGTTATGTCTTGGGCGGTGGGAACTGTATTTTATACTTGAATGCTTTGATGTTTATCGAGAAAGGCTAAGTGCAAGTCTGCTTTATGTTCTGTTCCCTGAGACCATAAAACTGTGCAGCTGGATAATAAACTTTGTCAGTCCACTAGAGGCTGTCCCTGAGTGTTCCTTTCAGAGTGAGGTTCTCTGAGCCTTACAGCTGGCGCCCAACATGGGGCTCGAAGCAGCAGACTGGTTTTGAGAAAGGACCACACTCCTGCAGAGGCGAGGTAAGCAGGATGGGATATCAGACAAGTAAGATTCCTTTTGTCCATCTCATGCATCATTTCTTGAAATACGGGGTTAATCTGCCTGAAGAGCAGTTAACTAGCTGTTACCAGACAGTGGTTGAATATAATCCATGGTTTCCAGAGAAAGAAACCTTAGATTTACAAACTTAGACCAGAGTAAAAAATAATGTTCTAAAAGCTTATAGACAGGGGGTAAAAATTCCCCCACAATAGTGGGTAACTTGGTCTCTTTTAAGGGCCATTATGGAACAACTAGATGGCTCGGGAGGAGATTTAAAGGTTGAAACTGTTTGATCCCTGCATGAATATGAATTAGAAGAGAAAGATCTATCAGAGGTTTTAAATCAGAAAAATGTAATGCTAGGGCAAATTATGGACAAGCAAGAGTCACAGGTGCTGAAAGCAGTTAAACAATCAACTTTGCCAGAGGTCCCTGATCCGCCTTTACCTTGCTTTTCGCGAGCTCATATTAACAAGCCTGTAACCCCGGCCTTTCTGCCCGCTGTGATGCTGTCCGTTGCTGCTACTGCTTCCCCGTTTCCTAGCATTCCTCCTCGGGACATGCCTCTTTGTGCGTGGGCTTTTCTGGTCCAATTTAATAATCCTCAACCTGGACATAATCAGTGGCAATCACCTGATTTCGGTTTGCTCACGCAATTCAAAAAGGCATGTACATTATATGGACCTACCTCACCCTACTGTAAGGAATTTCTTAGGGGCTAAGTGGATCAGTGACTTCATGCAGATTTTTTTACAGTTGCTAAAATGGTTATGACTCCACAACAGCTACTACAGTGGCAAATGTGGGTCACAAATGAAGCCAAATTAGTCTTGCAAGAACAGCAAAGCAGGGGAAACCCTGCTAGACTAAATTTTGAAATTCTCACTGGCACTGGAGCTATGGCTGAAACTGCTGCATGATTACAATTTGTGCAGCCACCCATGTTGTACTGGATTAAGGAAGTAGCTATCAGAGCACGGGCTAAAATCGACAGTGCCACCTCTGATGGATCCTTTGTAAAAATATTGCAGGGGCCAACTGAAGAATATGCTCAGTTGATTAGTAAATTGAAGGAGGCCATTGATTGCAGTCTTAAGGATGCATCTTTGCGAGAAATCATTTTGAAACAATTAGCCTTTAATAATGCTAATGAAGATTGTCAGGCTATTATCAGACCCATTCGGGGGCAAGGAGGAGTTGTGGAATACTTGAAAGCCTGCAGGAATGTGGGGATGATTCAACATAAAGCTAAAATAGCCACTTCAGAAACCTTAAATGTTTCCCAAAAGTCCAAAGCTAAATGTTTTAATTGCGGCAAGCCAGGACACTTGCGGAAGCAATGTCACTTGCCTCAGCAAACAGGTTTTTCTTCTGACAAAGGAGGGGCTATTAAAACTAAGCCCACTGGGCTCTACCCAAGGTGCAAAAAGGGGAATCATTGGCTGAATGAATGTCATTCTAAATTCGATAAACAAGACAATGCCTTACCCATCCAGACACCTCCTTCAGGAAACTAGGACAAAGGCTCTCCTCTAGTCTCATTAAACAAGGAGGACAACCAAATATTACTGAATTAACAGAAGCTACCAAACATAGCGCATGTGTAGACATCCCTGCTCCCCGAAATATGGAATTATTAATGGTAAATAATCCTGTAAAAATCTTGACTGGATATTTTGGCCCTATACCAAAAATACTGTAGGCCTCCTGTTGGGACAAAGCAGCAGCACCATACACGGGATAATTGTACATACTAGGATCATTGATGAAGATTACATGGGTGAAATTGCAGTAATGTTACATGTGACTCACAACTTGTATTTACAAAAGGGTGACAGATTTGCTCAGCTATTGTTATTACCCTATGTGCCCCCACTTAATAGAAAGGAACATAACAAAACAGGTGGCTTTGGGAGTCCTAATGTTACTGCAGCCTTTCAACTTTTATAAAAGAAATTAATAGGCCCATGTTAAAATTAAAAATCAGAGGAAGAACTTTTGAAGGAATGTTAGACACTGGGGCGAATATCTCCATCATAAGAACAGAGGAATGGCCTTCAAACTGGCCTGCGGTTTTAGCCTCACACCAGTTGATGGGAGTAAAAACTGTAGATACAGCCCAAACTTGTTATTCATCTTACTTACAAGCCTGCTATGGTTCCTAAGGATTGGACTATTATGATTATTGACTTAAAAGATTGTTTTTTCACTATACCTTTACATCCAGATGACGGGCAACGCTTTGCCTTCTCAATACCTTCTATTAATAATCAATCTCCCATTCAACGGTATCAATGGAAGGTCCTACCCCAAGGTATGATGAACTCCTCCATGGTCTGTCAATTCATTGTTGATAAAATTTTGCAACCTATCAGACAGCAATTTCCTGAGGCACATCTCATTCATTACATGGATGACATTTTATTGGCTTCTCCCTCAGAATCTCAATTAAGTTTATTAGGTAATAAGGTCATAACTAATTTAACTAATCATGGGCTACTAATAACAAAAGATAAATTACAACACCACTCTCCTTTTAAATATCTCGGATATATTATGGACCGCTCCACCGTAAAGCCACAGAAACTTTCTATCAGACAGGGTAATTTACAAACACTTAATGATTTCCAGAAACTTCTTGGGGATATTAATTGGCTATGACCTACATTGGGGATTCCCACATATGCTTTACAAAGTTTATTCAAATTATTAGAAGGTTCCTCTGATTTGAATAGTCCCCGACAACTTACCTCCGAGGCTAAAAAAGAATTACAATTGGTAGAACAGAGAATTCAACAAGCATTTGTTTACCATATTAATTACAATTCCCATTTTCAGATATAGCCCTTGCCGATTATTCAGGGGAATTATTGGCCAACGCACCTAAAGGAAAATTATGAAATTTCTTGCAAAATACTTCATTTATCATCAATAATATTGTTTCTGAACACCCTCTCACAAATGCACCTAACTATTTCATAGATGGAAATAAGGCAGGATGGGCAGCCATAATAGGTCCCAACCTGCAAAAGAAAATTAAGTCCCTATCAATCCACTTAAGAAACAGAATTATTCGCATTATATTGTTTACTTACTCTAGTAAAAACCCCATTGAATGTTTTAACTGATTCTCCCTATGTGGCACATCTTTTCCCATCCTTTGTAACGGCTCATTTTGTATCCAATGAAAATGATCTTATACATTTGTTCTTATTGATTCAGCAAGAAATAAGAGCTAAACTCCATCCCTTCTTCATTACTCACATTCATGCTCATTCCCATTTACCAGGGCCCCTCAGTTTAGGCATGATTTGGCAGATCGCCTCATTGCCCCTATATTGTCTTCCCCCGAACAGGAACATCAGCTCTTCCATACTAACGCTAATAGACTACACGTTCAATATAAGATACCATGACAAACAGCTAAAAAAATTGTTCAGGACTGAGCCACATGTGCCCCTTTCATTTGACCACTAGTCCCCAAGGGACTAATCCTAGAGGCTTACAAGTAAATGAATTATGGCAAGTTGATTTTACACATTACAAACTGCCCCCTTTTAAATTGTTATTTGTAGTCATAGATACTTTTTCCGGATTCATCTGGGCAATTCCTTCCACCACCAAGACTACTAAAGCTACCATCACAGCCCTTCTACAATATTTTTCAAGGATGGGGATCCCTGCTTCCATCAAAACGGACAATGGTCCTGCTTTTACAGCCAATGCTTTTCGTGATTTCATGCATCAGTGGGGTATTTACCATCTTACTGGCATCCCATACAACTCTCAGGGCCAAGCCATCTTTGAAAGGGCCCACCATACACTCAAGCTCGTTCTTAATAAACAAAACAGGGGGAATAAACTAAGGGACCCCTATGGACCTAAAGCCATCTTGCCCATAGCCCTTCTAACAATCAGTTATTTTAATTTGCCTCTACACAGGAAACACGAGCAGAGTGACATTTTTCTGATTCACCCTCGCATATGCCTGAACAAACTGCTGTTTGGGTTAAATGCCTTAATCAATGGCAGCCAGGAACACTTAAATTCCTAGGCAAGGGATATTGTCTTGTCATTTTAGATGATGGAACCGAACAGTGGGTCCCAGTCAGAAGAGTCAGAAGATGGGCAAGCCTTGCTCCACCCCCCCCCCCGACTGGTAACAGCACTAAAACGGAAATTGCAACAGATGACATTGAAAGATGGCAAGAAAATGAAACATCACCAACGTAATGTGCCTTTTCCTACCTGGGCGCAAATGAAAAATCTGTCAAGACGAGCTGAGAATATTCTATTGATGACTAAAAGTGAGATAACACCGGAAAAAACTGTTGCTGGCCATGATGGCTGTTTTAACCTTTGCTTCTGGGGTAAGTGATAATTACACCTATTGGGCTTATATCCCCAACCTGCCTCTTTTACAAGTGGTGGATTGGACAGAATCATCTCCTGTGTTTTTCACAACTGATAGCTTACATTTTCCTGCTCCCTGGTTGGATCTAGGACCACGAATAAAAGAAGAAGGAAAGACAGTTGACTTAACACTTACGTATCCAGTGCTCCCCATCTGTTTTGGCACCCTCCCTTTGTGTCTCCTTCTATATCCACAATGATGGGCTTACTCTTTCTCAAATGGCTCTTTCTGTCTCGGAATGTTCGCTACCATGACCTTTGTTCTTAACTGGACAGAGACTACCTACCATGGACAAATAGCCAACTTCACTCACTATCTATTTAGGCCTTCTGAGCCTCCTTGTGACAACGTATCTTGGAAGAAAAAATTGTCTGTGCCAGGAATGGACTGGTCCACCTGTAGAAGAAGGTTTAAAAAAGTCTCTGTTCACACCAACATGACTTTTTTAGATTGGAGGCCTCATGGACTCTTTGTGAATTGCTCAGAATCACAAGAGAATAACAACACATGCCAATGGTATAATGTTTCAGCACCACATTTTAACAGAACACAAACAGGACTCTGGCATCAATGCAATGAACTTTTGAATTGGTACAATGGAGGTCTTTCACCTCCCAGACCCTGACTAATCAGTCCCGTCCTAGGGCCTGAACACTGGCATCTTTGGAAAATTCCTGCTTGCTTGTCCCAGTTTAGCATCTCATATGCTTATGCACATGTTTCCACACCACAAAATTATACTATTGAGTATAATTATACCGGTTATGTTCGTGCTAGTGTAAATTCACCCTATCTTTTTGCTATTGGACAATTTAGGAGTAATGGCTCAATTCTGTCCTGCACTGAGTGTCATTTTTATACTTGTTTAAGTCATAGTGTGCCAATTAATGTTACTAAAGACAGTGTTTTTTTTAGTCTGGCAAAGGACTGATTTGTGGGTTCCAGTTAAGATTTCTGAACCCTGGTCAGATTCTATGTTGTTGTCTTTTGTTCTCAGAGAATCCCTAAAAAGAAGCAAATGCTTTATTGGCTGGATTATAGCTGACATAGTGGGTATTATTTCAGTTGTAACCATTGGTACAGTTTCTGGAGTGGCATTGTATAATTCTATTCAAAATCATTATTTCATTACTGCTTGGAAAAAAGATTCTCATGATCTCTGGGCCTAGCAAGCTGAGATAGATCAAAAAATACAAACACACTTAGATGACCTACAAGCTGCCTTTATATATGTGGGGGGTGGTCTGCATGCTTTACAGGTACAATTGAAGTTGCGGTATCACTGGAATTTCACTACTTTCTGTTTGACCAATATGCCATACAATGCCACTGAATATCCTTGGAAACAAATAAAGTTACATCTTTTAGGTTCAAAATCAAACACTAGTCTAGAAATAGAGAAACTGAAGCAACAAATCACGTCTACCTTCAGCAGCATTCCCCCTGTGTTATATAACACTGACTTCTATAATACACTATCCGCTAGTACTTCCTTTCTAAATCCAAAAATTGAGTACCCCATATGATGGCTTCTTATTCGCTGATCTTTTTATTGTTTGTTATTGTTCTTATAGGATTCTGAACATTATGTGCTTGATCCACTGCCGCCCAAAAAGCAGGAATAAAAATGGCTGCAGCAGTCCCTGCTCTTAAGGAAAAAGACCATAAAACTGTGCAGCTGGATAATAAACTTTGCCAGTCCACTAGAGGCTTTCCCTGAATGTTCCTTTCAGAGTGCGGTTCTCCAAGCCTTACACTCTGGGAGATGGTGATGGACAGAGACGCCTGGCGTGCTGCGATTTATGGGGTCACAAAGAGTCAGACACGGTTGAGTGACTAAACTGAACTGAATATACATGTTTCAGTGCTTCTCTTTGATATCATCCCACCCTTGCCTTCTCCCACAGAGTCCAAATGTCTGTTCTTTATATATGTGTCTCTTTTACTGCCTTGCATGTAGGATCATTGTTAAAATATTTCTAAATTCCATATATATGCATTAATACACAGTATTTGTCTTTCTCTTTCTGATATACCTCACTCTGTATAATAGGCTCTAGTTTCATCCACATCATTAGAACTCAAATGCATTCTTTTTCATAGCTGAGTAACATTTTACTCTGTATATGTACCATATGCTTTTATCCACCTTATATGTACCAGAACTACTATATCCATTCATAAGCTGATGGACATCTATATTGCTTCCACTTCCTAGCTATTGTAAACAGTGCTGCAATGAACATTGGGCTATTTGTGTCTTTTTCAATTCTCGTTTTCTCAGGGGTATGCCCAGTAGTGGGATTGCTGGGATATATGGCAATTCTAGTCCAAGTTTTAAGGAATATTCACACTGTTTTCCATAGTGGCTGTACCAGTTTGCATTCCCACCAACAATGTAAGAGGGTTCCATTTTCTCCACAGCCTTTGCAGCATTTATTGTTTGTAGACTTTTTGATGATGACTATTCTGACTGATATGAGATGATATCTCATTGTAGTTTTGATTTGCCTTTCTCTTACAATGAGTGAAGTCAAACATCTTTTCATTTATTTATGAACCATCTGTATGTCTTCTTTGGAGAAATGTCTGGTTTTTTTAATTGGCCCACTTTTTGATTGGGTTATTTTTCTCATATTGAGCTGCATGTGGTGTTTGTATATTGTGGAGGTTAATTCTTTGTCTCTAGCTTCATTTGCTGTTATTTTCTCCTATTCTGAGGGCTGCCTTTTCACCTTGCTTATAGTTTCTTTTGTTGTGCAAAAGCTGTTAAGTTTAATTTGGTCCCCTTTGCTTATTTTTGTTTTTATTTCCCTCAGTCTGGGAGGTGGCCATTGAGGATCTTTCTGTGATTTGTGTCAGAGAGTGGTCTGCCTATGTTTTCCTCTCTGAGTTTTATATTTTCTGGTCTTTCATTTAGCTTTTTAATCCATTTTGAGTTTATTTTTTGGTATAGTGTTAGAAAGTGTTCTAGTTTCATTCTTTTACACATAGTTGACCAGTTTTCCCAGCACCACTTGTTAAAGAGACTGTCTCTGCCCCATTGTATATTTTTGCCTCCTTTATCAAAGATAAATTGTCCACAGGTGTGTGGATTTATCTATGGACTTTCCATTTTGTTCCATTGATCTAGATTTCTGTCTCTGTGACCATATCATACTGTCTTGATGACTGTAGCTTTGTAGTATAGTCTGAAGGGAAGAAGGTTGATTCCTATAGCTTCACTCTTCTTTCTCAAGGTTGCTTTGGCAATTCGAGTTCTATTGTGTTTCCATACAAATTATAAATTTATTTGTTCTCATTCTGTGACAAATAGTTTGATAGGGGTTGCAACGAATCTATAGATGTCTTTGGGTAGTATACTCATTTTCACTATCCATTCCAAGAATATGCTATATTTCTCCATCTATTTGTGTCATTTTTTATTTCTTTCATCAGTGTTTTATAGTTTTCAGTATACTGGTCTTTTGTTTCTTTAGGTTAATTTATTCCTAACTATTTTATCCTTTTTGTTGCCATGGTGAATGCAATTGTTTCCTAAATTTTTCTTTCTGATTTTTCATTGTTGGTGTATAGGAATGCAAGGGATGTCTGTATATTAATTTTATATACTGAAACTTTGCTATATTCATCGATTAGCTCTAGTAGTTTTCAGGTGGCATAATTAAGGTTGTCTTTGGGATCATGTCATCTGCAAACAGTGAGAGTTTCATTTATTCATTTCCCATCTGAATTTTATTTATTTTTCTTCTCTGATTGCCATTGCTAGGACTTCCAAAACTATGCTAAATAGTAGTGGTGCAAGAGGGCACCCTTGTCTTGATTTTTATTTTAAAAGAAATGCTTTCAATTTTTTTTGCCATTGAGGGTAATGTTTGTTGTGGATTTGTCATTTTTGGCTTTTATTATGTTGTGGTATGTTCCTTCTATGCCTATACCCTGGAGAGCTTTTATCATAAATGGGTGTTGAATTTTGTCAAAGGCATTCCCTGCATCTATTGAAATAATCATATGGATTTTATCTTTCAATTTGTTAACATGATGTAACACACTGATTTGCAAATATTGAAAAATCCTTGCATCCCTGGAATAAAACCCACTTGATCATGATGTATGATCTTTTTAGTGTGTTGTTGTATTCTGTTTGCCAGAATTTTGTTGAGCATTTGTGTATTTATTTTCCTCAGTGATACTTGCCTGTAGTTTTCTTTCTTTCTTTCTTTCTTTTTTTTGGTGGCATCTTTGTCTGGTTTTTGGTATCAGGGTGATGGTGGCCTTGTAGAATGAGCTTGGGAATTTTCATTCCTCTGTAATTTTCTAAAAGAAATTGAGTAAGATAGCTGTTAACTCTTCTCTAAATTTTTGGTAGAATTTGTCTGTAAAGCCATCTGTTCCTGGGCTTTTGTTTGCTGGAAGATTTCTTATTACAGATTTGACTTCCATGCTTGTGCTGCTCTGTTTATATTTTCTATTTTTTTCCTGGTTCAGTTTTGGAAGGTTATATTTTTCTAAGAATTTGTCCATTTCTTCCAAGATGTCCTTTTTTTGGCATAGAGTTACTCATAATAGTTTCTTATGGTCGTTTTTATTTCTGGGTTGTCTGTTGTAATTTTTTTTTTCATTTTCATGAGTCTTGTTACCAATTTATCTGTTTTGTTTACCTTCTCAAAGATCAAGCTTTTAGTTTTGTAGATCTTTGCTATAGTCTCCATTTACTTTTTCATTTATTTCTGCTCTGCTTGTTATGATTTTTTCCTTGTACTGTTTTTGTTGTTGTTGTTTTCTTTTTTCTAGTTGCTTTAGGTGAAAGCTATTTATTTGATTTTTCTCTTTGTTTCTTGAGGTAGCCTTGTATTGCTTTGTACTTCCCTCTTCAAACGGCTTTTACTGAATCACATATGTTTCAGGTTGTCATGTTTTAATTATCATTTCTTTCTATGCATATTTTGATTTCTTTTTTTAAGTTTTTCAGTGATTTGTCAGTGTTTCAGAAGCATATCATTTAGGCTCCATGTGTTTTACATTTTTTTCCTGTAGTTGATATCTAATCTTACAGCATTGTGATCAGAAAAGATGTTTGAAATGATTTCAATTTTTTTTTTAAATTTACCAAGGCTAAATTTGTGGCCCAGGGTATGATCTATCATGGAGAATATTCCATGTGCACTTAAGAAAAATGTGAAGTCAATTGTTTTTGGGTGAAATACCTTGTAGATAGCAATCAGGTCTAACTGGTACAATATACCATTTAAAACTTTTGTTTCCTTGTTAATTTTCTGTCTGGATTATCTTCCTATTGGTGTGTTTTGCCTTGGGTTTGTCCTGCATGGGACTCTCTGGGCTTCTTGAACTTGGGTGGCTATTTCCTTCGCCATGTTAGGGATTTTTATTACTACTATATCTTCAAGTATTTTGTCATTCCCTTTCCTTTTGTCTTCTTCTTCTGAGATGTCTATAATTCACGTGTTGGAGCATTTAGCATTGTCACAGAGGTCTCTGAGGCTGTCCTCATTTCTTTTTACTGTTTTTTTTTTTCAACTCTGCTTCATTTATTTCCAAGATTCTATTGCCTATCTCACTTATCTTTTCTTCTGCCTCAGTTACTCTACTGTTGGTTCCCTCCAGAGAGTTTTTAATCTCAGTTTTTGCATTGTTCATTACTGATGCTTTATTTTTTTAAGTCTTTCTTAAATATTTCTGCATCTTCTTAATCCATATCTCTAGTCTATTTTTTTCTGTAATTCCATTCTGTTTTCAAGATTTTGGATCATCCTTATATCAAAGATATAAAGATAATCTTTATATCTTTAAAATAAAACAGTAATAAAATATATTTTGCATTATATTAATATAATATAAAATATATAATACTTTATATTAAATAGTGATATTCACTATTGTGAATTTCATTTCAGGTAGACTCCCGATCTCTTCCTCTTTTGTTTGGTTTTGTGTGTTTTTATCATGTTTCTTCACCTTCTCAATATTTCTCTGTCTTTCATTTTATTTGATTTGGGGCTTTTTCAGTCCCCTTTCTGCAGACTGAAGGGTCATATTTCCTCTTAATTGTGGAGTCTGCTCCCTCCAGGTAAGGTTTAACCAGTGGTTGTCAAGATTCCCTGGTTGGGGGAACTTGTGTCTGTATTCTGTTGGATGGAGCTGGTTCTCATTTCTCTGGAGGGCAATGCAGTGTCCAGTAGTGAGTCTTGGGGTTTCGTATGGTTTTGGGCAGGCGGTCTTTTAATGCTCAATGTTGTATTCCTGTTTTGCTGAAGATTAGCTTGTACTTCAGCTGTTGGCCCTTGGATAGAGCTTGGTCTCAGTGCAGATGTGAAGGTTTTTGGGTGGATTTTATCTATTAATGTTTCCTGGGGTCAGGACTTCTTTGAAGATCAACATTTCTGGAGTTGAGTCTCCTGTTTCTGGATTCAGTCCCCTTCTTACAGTAGCCTCAAGACTTCTATAGTCCACACAGTGCAGAAGACAATACCCGAAGGTTAAAGGTGAAACAACTCTCCACAGCCAGGAACATGTAAAGCGACGAACAGGGTTACATAGAGTGTATAAGAGGGAGATAGAGGTGATTCAGTTCAGTTCAGTTCAGTTGCTCAGTCATGTCCGACTCTTGGTGACCCTATGGGTCGCAGCACGCCAGGCCTCCTGGTCCATCACCAACTCCCAGAGTTCACGCAGACTAACGTCCATTGAGTCAGTGATTTCATCCAGCCATCTCATCCTTTGTTGTCCCCTTCTCCTTCTGCCCCCAATCCCTCCTAGCATCAGACTCTTTTCCAATGAGTCAACTCTTCTCATGAGGTAGCCAAAGTAGTGGAGTTTCAGCTTTAGCATCATTCCTTCCAAAGAAATCCCAGGGCTGATCTCCTTCAGAATGGACTGGTTGGAACTCCTTGCAGTCCAAGGGACTCTCAACAGTCTTCTCCAACACCACAGTTCAAAAGCATCAATTCTTCAGTGCTCAGCCTTCTTCACAGTCCAACTCTCACATCCATACATTACCGCAGGAAAAACCATAGCCTTGACTAGATGGACCTTAGTTGGCAAAGTAATGTCTCTGGTTCTGAATATGATGTCTAGGTTGGTCATAACTTTTCTTCCAAGGAGTAAGCGTCTTTTAATTTCATGGCTGCAGTCACCATCTGCAATGATTTTGGAGCCCCAAACAATAAAGTCTGACACTGTTTCCACTGCTTCCCCATCTATTTCCCATGAAGTGATGGGACCGGATGCCATGATCTTCGTTTTCTGAATGTTGAGCTTTAAGCCAACTTTTTGACTCTCCTCTTTCACTTTCATCAAGAGGCTTTTTAGTTCCTCTTCACTTTCTGCCATAAGGGTAGTGTCATCTGCATATCTGAGGTTATTTATATTTCTCCTGGCAATATTGATTCCAGCTTGTGTTTCTTCCAGTCCAGCGTTTCTCATGATGTACTCTGCATATTAGTTAAATAAGCAGGGTGACAATGTACAGCCTTGACCTACTCCTTTTCCTATTTGGAACCAGTCTGTTGTTCCATGTCCAGTTCTAACTGTTGCTTCCTGACATGCATACAGATTTCTCAAGAGGCAGGTCAGGTGGTGTGGTATTCCCATCTCTTTCAGNTGATGTACTCTGCATATTAGTTAAATAAGCAGGGTGACAATGTACAGCCTTGACCTACTCCTTTTCCTATTTGGAACCAGTCTGTTGTTCCATGTCCAGTTCTAACTGTTGCTTCCTGACATGCATACAGATTTCTCAAGAGGCAGGTCAGGTGGTGTGGTATTCCCATCTCTTTCAGAATTTTCCACAGTTTATTGTGATCCACACTGTCAAAGGCTTTGGAATAGTCAATAAAACAGAAATAGATGTTTTTCTGCAACTCTTTTGCTTTTTCCATGATCCAGCAGATGTTGGCAATTTGATCTCTGGTTCCTCTGCCTTTTCTAAAACCAGCTTGAACATCAGGAAGTTCATGGTTCACGTATTGCTGAAGCCTGGCTTGAAGAATTTTGAGCATTACTTTACTAGCATGTGAGATGAATGCAATTATGCGGTAGTTTGAGCATTTTTTGGCATTGCCTTTCTTTGGGATTGCAATGAAAACTGACCTTTTCCAGTCCTGTGGCCACTGCTGAGTTTTCCAAATTTGCTGGCATATTGAGTGCAGCACTTTCACAGAATCATTTTCAGGATTTGAAATAGCTCAACTGGAATTCCATCACCTCCACTAGCTTTGTTCATAGTGATGCTTTCTAAGGCCCATTTGACTTCACATTCCAGGATGTCTATCTCTAGATGAGTGATCACACCTTCGTGATTATCTTTGTTGTGAAGATCTTTTTTGTACAGTTCTTCTGTGTATTCTTGCCACCTCGTCTTAATATCTTCTGCTTCTGTTAGTGCCCTACCATTTCTGTCCTTTATCGAGCCCATCTTTGCATGAAATGTTCCCTTGGTATCCCTAATTTTCTTGAAGAGATCTCTAGTCTTTCCCATTCCATTGTTTTCCTCTATTTCTTTGCATTGATCACTGGAGAAGTCTTTCTTATCTCTCCTTGCTATTCTTTGAAACTCTGCCTTCAAATGGATGTATCTTTCCTTTTTCTTCTTTGCTTTTTGCTTCCCTTCTTTCACATCTACTTATAAGGCCTCTTCAGACAACCCTTTTGCCCTTTTTGCATTTCTTTTTTTGGGGATGGTTTTAATCCCTGCCTCTTGTACAATGTCATGAACTTCAGTCATAGTTCTTTAGGCATTCTGTCTATCAGAGCTAATCCCTTGAATCTATTTCTAACTTCTACTGTATAATTGTAAGGGATTTGATTTAATTCACACCTGAATGGTCTAGTCGTTTTCCCTACTTTCTTCAGTTTAAGTCTGAATTTGGCAATAAAGAGTTCATGATCTGTGCCATAGTTAGCTCCTGGTCTTGTCTTTGCTGACTGTATACAGCTTGTCCTTCTTTGGATTCAAAGAATATAATCAATCTGATTTCAGCATTGACCATCTGGTGATGTCCATGTATAGATTCTTCTCTTGTATTATTGGAAGAGGGTGGTTGCTATGACCAGTGCATTCTCTAGAAAAACTCTACTAACCTTTGCCCTGCTTCATTCTGTACTTCCAGGCAAAATTTACCTGTTACTCCAAGTGTTTCTTGACTTCCTACTTTTGCATTCCAGTCCTCTATAATGAAAATGATATCTTTTTCTGGTGTTAGTTCCTGAAGATCTTGTAAGTCTTCATATAATCATTCAACTTCAGCGTCTTCAGTATTACTAGTTGGGACATAGACTTGGATTACCATGATATTGAATGGTTTGCCTTGTAAACAAACAGAAATCTTTCTGTCATTTTTGAGATTGCATCCAAGTACTGCATTTCAGTCTCTTTTCTTGACTGTGATGATTACTCGATTTCTTCTAAGGAATTCTTGCCCACAATAGTAGATATAATGGTCATCTGAGGTAAATTCACCCATTCAAGTCCATTTTGGTTCACTGATTCCTAAAATGTTGACGTTCACTCTTGCCATTTCCTGTTTGACCACTTCCAATTTGCCTTGATTCATGGACCTAACATTCCAGGTTCCTATGCAATATTGCTCTTTATAGCATCAGACTTTGCTTCTATCACCAGTCACATCTACAGGTGGGTGTTGTTATGTCTTGGCTCTGTCTCCTTATTCTGTCTGGAGTTATTTCTCTACTGATCTCCACTAGCATATTGGTCACCTATCGACCTGGGGAGTTGATCTTTCAGTGTCCTATCTTTCTGCCTTTTCATGTTGTTCATGGGGTTCCCAAGGCAAGAATACTGAAGTGGTTTGCAAATCCCTTCTCCAGTGGACCACATTTTGTCAGAAGTCTCCATCATGACCATTTATTTAAAACACTATTTTTTCCCTTTTGAATATTTTGATACCTTGTCAAGTATTTGCATGTGTTTATTTATGGTATTTCAATTCTGTTCCATTATCTTCTTTGATTCCAGTTCCATATTCCATTGATTACTATATATTTGTAACACAGTTTTAAATCATGGAAGAATGGTGCCCACTGATTTGTTCTCATTTCTAAGGATTCCTTTGAATTTTAAAAATCTATTGTGATTCCATAAATATTTAGAATCTTTTTTATTTCTATACAAAAAAGCAATTGAATATTATTTAGAATCACTTTGAATTTATGAGCTCCATCATGTCTGACTTTTTTCGATCCAACGGACTGCAGCATATCAGGCTTCCCTGTCCATCAAAAACTCCTGGATCTTGCTGAAACTCATGTCCATTGCGTCAGTGATGCCATCCAACTATCTCACCCTTTGCTGTCTTCTTCTCCTCCAGCCTTCAATCTCTCCCAGCATAAAGGTCTTTTCTAATGAGTCATACTTTGCATCAGTTGGCCAACGGTTTTGGAATTTAAGCCTTATCATCAGTCCTTCCAATGAACGTTTAGGATTGGTTTCCTTTAGGATTGACTAGTTTGATCTCCTTACAGTCCAAGGGACTCTGAAGAGTTGTCTCCGAAACCACAGTTTAAAAGTATCAATTCTTTGGCTCTTAGAGTTTTTTGTTTTGTTTTGTTTTGTTTTTAATTGTCCAGCTCTCACATCCATACTTGACCACTGGAAAAATTATAGCTTTGTCTAGATGGATCTTTGTCAGCAAAGTAATGTCTCTGCTTTTTAATATGCTGTCTAGGTTTGTCGTATCTTTTCAGCCACAATCTGCAGTGATTTTGGAGACCCAGAAAATAAAGTCTGTCAGAGAACATTTAACAGGAAGATTCCTGCATGCTATTTTCTATTTCTCAAGGATTATCTGTTCCTTATCAGTTCCTATTCCAAGAATGAGTAAAGCTGCATGCAGGTCTCAGGACTGAGGTCATGGGATGAGACATGCAGTGACTCTTTTCAGCGTCAGTGACTTTGTATGTATTAGACTATCCATATTGTGGCTATTGATAAAATTTCATCCTGTGTAATGGCTGAGTAATCATCTTACTGAAGATATATAAGCCTGCATTTCTGCTAATAAAGCACCTTTGCTCCATCAGAGCTTGGATCCCTTTGTCTTTCTTTCTCTCTCCCCTCGGCTGATTCTCTGGAGTGCAGAGACCCGTCTTGCTCACTCTCCTGCTTGGGCTTCTAAGACTCTCTAGAGAAGGCACTCTGTCCCTTCACCCCCTAGAGAGGGCACCCAGTGCCTTCTTGAGAGATGCAAGTCCTATGTCAAGGACTTTATTTGTTTTCTGCTTAAACCAGGGGGTATCAGCCTCTTTCTCTTTCACTTTTCTTATCGTCACTTCCTGGTCCACTAAAGGACCGCAACAAAAGTCTGTCACTGTTTCCACTGTCTCCCCATCTATTTGCCATGAAGTAATTGTACTGGATGCCATGATTTTACCTTTTCCAATGCTTTTTCTGGCCTTAGTTAACATGGAGAATGTATTAATATTAATTTTTCAATCCATGAATGTGGGATAGCTTTCACATTATTTGTGTCTTCTACAATGACTTCCATCAATGTCTTATACTTCATGGACAGTTTTTTAAAAATCTACTTGGTTACATTTAGTCCTAAGTATTTTATTATTTTGATGCTATTATAAGTGGAGTTGTTTACTATTTTAGGTAAATTTTTGTTGTGTAGAGAAATGCTGTTAATTTTTGCATACTAATTTTGTCTCTTCCAGCTTTACTGATCTGTCACCTAGTTCCAATGGACTTGTTGGTGGTGTCTTAAGTATTTTCTACATGTGAGATCATATAATTCAGAAACAGACCATTTTAACTCACATCACTAATTTGGAGATATCTTTAATTACTTTTAATCCCAAACAACTCTGTCAAGTATTTCTAATATTTTATACATAGGAGTAGTGAGAGAAGTCACTCCCATTCCTCATATTAGAGAAACAGATTTCAATTTTTCATTAGTGACTATGGTGTTAGCTGAGGACTTATCATATATGACATTTGTTGTGTTCATTTTTGTTTTTCCAACAAAAAAGAAAAACAGCTTAGAGTTATCATTCAGAAAGAATATTGCTTTTGTCAAATGCTTTCCCTGCATCTATGGAAATTATAGAGATAAATAAATTTTAAATTTCATTCTCTGAAAGTGATGTATCATGTTTATTGATTGATATATTTTGAGTCATACTTGCATTCCTGGGATAAGTTTCATTTGATTATAGTATATAACCATTTTATGTACAGTTGAATTGTATTACCTATAATTTTAATTGAGAAAAGTTATGTCTATTTTCATCAGGAATATTGTTCTATAGGTTTATTTCTTTTGGGGTTCTGGGCTATATTTTGTATCAGAATAATGATGGGTTTGTAAAATGAACTTTATTCCCTCCTGTTCAGTTTTTCAAAAGAATTTAAAGGGATTGATAATTCTTAAATTCTTTAGTATAATTAATTGGTGAAATTGTTTGGCACTGGTCTTTTCATTTTTAGGAGGTTTTATTTTTTCCTTTTAATTTTTACTAAAAAATAACAGTGTATAATTGACATTTAATGCTATATTAGTTTCACATGTGCAACATAATGATTTGATACTTGTATACAGTACAAAATGATCACAACTATAAGTCTGGTCAACATTCGTCACCTTATGTAGATAGAAAAGCAATTTATTTTTCTTCTGATCAGAACTTCTAAGATCTTATTCTCATAGCAGCTTTCAAATATATAATACACTATTATTAACTATTGTCACCCTGCTGCACATTATATCACCATTACTTTATTTTATAGCTAGAAGTATGTAATTTTTGTTCCCTTCATACATTTCTATCACTCCCCCATATGCCACCTCTAACAACCACTAAACTATTCTCTGAATCTATTATGTCTTTTTTTTGTTTGTTTTGTTTTGTCTGTTTATTTTTGATTTCACAAATAAGCAAGGATATATGGTGCTTGTTTCTCTCTGACTGACTTACTTTACTTAACAGAATAGCTTGGGGTATATTCAAGTTGTTGCAAATGGCAATATTTTATTCATTTTTATTGCTTAACTTTCTATTTTATATAGAAAATCCATTTTATTTATCCATTCATCCATTGATGAATGCATAGGCTGTTTTAAATCATGGCTATTGTAAATAATGCTCCAATAAACATAGGGATTCATACATCTTTTTGAGCTAGTGCTTTGTTTTCTTCAGGTAATTACTCAGAAGTGAAATTGTTTGATTATGTGGTAACTGTATTTTTATTCTTTAAGTAATTTTTTATTGAAAGATAATTGCTTTACATAATTTTGTTGTTTTCTGTCAAACCTCAACATGAATCAACCATAGATATACATATATCCCCTCCCTTCTGAACCTCCCTCCCATCCC
>SJXO01003433.1:23665-44877 GCA_006408615.1 Connochaetes taurinus | reverse complement strand
CCCCATGCCACCCCTCTAGTTTGATATAGAGCCCCTGTTTAAGTTTCTTGAGCCATAAAGCAAATTCACATTGGTTATCTATTTTATATATGGTAACATAAGTTTTCACAGTACTCTTTCCATACATCTCACTCTCTCCTCCCTTCTTCCCATGTCCATAAGTCTATTCTCTATGATTCTTTCTCCATTGCTGCTCTAAATAATTTTTTCAGTACCATTTTTTTTTTAGATTTCGTATATATGCATTAGAATATGATATTTATCTTTCTCTTTCTGACTTACTTCACTCTGTATAATAGGTTTTAGGTTCATCCACCTCATTAGAACTGACTCAAATGTGTTCTTTTTATGGCTGAGTAACATTCCATTTTGTATATATACAACTACTTTTTATCCATTTATCTCTTGATGGACATCAAGATTACTTCCATGTTTTAGCTATTGTAAATAGTGCTGCAAAGAACAATGGGATACATATGTGTCTTTCAGTTTTGGTTTCCTCAGGGTTTATGCCTAGGAGTGGGATTGCTGAGTTATATGGTGTTTGTATTCCTAGTATTTTAAAGAATCTCCATACTATCTTCCAGAGTGGCTGTTTCAATTTACATTCCCACCAAGAGTGCAAGACTATTCCCTTTCCTCCACACCCTCTCCAATATTTATTGTTTGTACACTTTTTGATGAGGGCCATTTTGAGCGGTGTGAGGTGATATCTCATTGTGGTTTTGATATGCATTTCTCTAATAGTGATATTGAGCATCTTTTCATGTGTATGTTAGTCATCTGTATGTATTCTTTGCAGAAATGTCTGCTTAGGTCTTTTTCCCACTTTTTGATTGGATTGTTTATTTTTCTGGTATTGAGTTGCATGAGTTGCTTGTATATTTTGGAAATTAATCTTTTGTCAGTTGTTTCATTTGCTATTATTTTTTCCCATTCCGAGGGTTGTCTTTTCACTTTGCTTATAGTTTCCTTTGCTGTGCAAAAGCTTTTAACTTTAATCAGGTCCTGCTTGTTTACTTTGGTTTTTATTTCTGTTACCCTAGGAGGTTGGTCATAGAGGATCTTGTTTGGTTTATGTCATTGAGTGTTCTGCTTATGTATTCCTCTAAGAGTTTTATAGTTTCTGGTATTTCATTAAGGTCTTCAATCCATTTTGAATTTATCTTTGTGTATGGTGTTAGGAAGTGTTATAATTTCATTCTTTTACATGTAGCTGTCCAGTTTTCCCAGCACCATTTAATGAAGAGGCTGTCTTTGCCCCATTGTATATTCTTGCCTCCTTTGTCAAAAATATGTTACCCATAGGTGCATAGGTTTCTTTCTGGGCTTTCTATCTTGTTCTGTTGGTCTATATTTCTGTTTTTATGCCAGTACTTTACTGTCTTGATGACTGTAGTTTTGTAGTATAATCTAAAGTCAGGAAGGTTGTTTCTTCCAACTCCATTCTTCTTTCTCAAGACTGCTTTGGCTATTGGGGGTCTTTTGGGTTTCCATATGAATTGTGAATTTTTTGTTCTAGTTCTGTGAAAAAAGTCATTGGTAATCTGATTGGAATTACATTGAATGTGTAGATTGCATTTGGTAGTATACTCATTTTCACAATATTGATTCTTCTTAACCAGGAATATAGAATCTCTCTCCATTTATTTCTGTTGTCTTTGATTTATTTCATTAGTGTCTTATAATTTTTTGTGCACAGTTCTTTTGTCTCCTCATGTAAGTTTGTCCCTAGATATTTTATTCTTTTTGTTGCAATGGTGAATGGGAGTGATTCCTTAATTTCTCTGTCTGATTTGTCATTGTTAGTATATAGAAATGCAAGTGATTTCTGTATACTGCTTTTGTATCCTGAAACTTCGCAAAATTCACTGATTTGCTCTAGTAATTTCCTGATACTATTTTTAGGGTTTTCTATGTACAGTATCATGTCATCTGCAAACAGTGAGAGCTTTATTTACTCTTTTCTGATCTTGATTCCTTTTATTTCTTTTTCTTCTCTGATTACTCTAGCTAGGACTTCCTGAACTATGTTGAATAATAGTGGTGAATGCAGACACCCTTGTCTTGTTTCTGATTTAGCGGGAGTGTTTTCAGTTTTTCACCATTGATAATGTTTGCTGTGGGCTTATCATACATGTCCTTTACTACATTGAGATAGATTCTGTGAAAGTAACAGGCAGGAAGGCCAGGGGTCTCCAAATGGAGGAAATAGCCTGCAAGTGTCAGACATTTTTATCTCCCTTAAGCGGCAGGAAGAAACAAATAGCGATATATATATTTTTTTCCTTCTCTATACAAATTTAAAAGGAGGTTTCTCTTAAAATTCTGTGTTGCCATAATGATACCTGGTTTCACTTGAAGTTAACCATTGCCTTTTTCTTATGGAAATGTTTATCTTAAGCTATGCTAATGCACTGTGCATTTACCCCAAACTCTGTCTTCAAGTCGGTTCTGCCTTTTGGGCTCAGAACCTACTTGATAAACCAGTATGTTATACTGCAACATCGTTCCTCTACTCTATGTAAACGACACTATTTGTATGGCGTTCTGCCCTTCTTCAAGATTCAAGTTAATTCTTTTATGACCCAAGATGAACCATTTGGAGCCAAGATTATCCCAAAATACATCTTATGGGTGAGGGGCCTGGTGCCATTCTAAGTTTTGAGACATTCCTTTCTTTCATTAACAGACTGCTGGTGACTATATAACATCCAGCTAAAGACTAGCAGGGGGGTACTCTTTCTGCCCCCTTCTGATGCCTATGTCCGAAGCTTTCTCTATCTCCTTTATACTTTAATAAAACTTTGTTACACAAAAGCTCTGAGCAATCAAGCCTCGTCTCTGGCCCCGGATTGAATTCTTCTCCTCCAGGGGCCAAGAATCCTGGTGTCGTAATTCAACAACACCCTTTCATCTTGGGGGCTCATCAGGGATCCTTCAGGACAAGATAAGGATGCTTGGAGCTCTAGCTCTTTGTTCTCTTAGCGAACACATTTTCTGCTGTGCTTTACTAACTCTACGGTGTGCTCGTGTGAATGAATGACATGCCCTGCGCAAAGCAAGTGAGGAGCTCTGCTCTGCGGTTCCACAGTGATCTCATACGGCTTATGGCAGAAACCTGTCGGGGGTTTCTACCGACCTGCCAAGGCCAAGAGGCACCCAATATCTCCTTTGGGAACTGACCAGAAATGGGCAAAGCATGTGGACCAAACTCTCCTTTCTCGGTCAAACTTTTTGGTCTCTTTGACCATTTCATAACTCCTTGGGAATTAGAAGTATTAACCTAATCTATCAGATGATAGAATTTCAAGGGACTTGTGATCTATACTGTTACTGTGTATTGTGGCTTGGGTCCCAAACTTGGATTGGTAGTCAAGAAAGCACCTAGCCTCGCTAGGAATCGAAAGTTTGGAAGCTAGATGGAGTTTTAGCCCCAAGAACATCTTGGAGGTTAAAGGTTACTCAGATTGGGAGTGCAATTTTTTTTTTTTTTCCTTTGGTAACACTGGCTCTTAGTGGACCAGAGGAGGCTCTTATACTGGTGTGGTGATGCTTGAAAAGAACATCCCAGCTTTATGTTCGTATCGGTCTTATTATGGTCAGGAATATACTCAGGGTTGTGCACAGGCACTCAGGTGACGAATGTTTCCCCCAGTGGTCTTAGCTTGGGAGGCATTCCGGAAGGTTATTCTGATTGCACCCCGGGTGGCATCAGAGGCAAGCAAGGTTAAAGGTGAAGAGCTGGACGTCAGGTAGAGATGCTATCAGGTCTACACCTGGTACATCCCCACCCCATCTTGGTGGTGGAACCGGGAAGCTCAAGACAGCACCTGCGTCAGTAAGGGACAGACTAAGTTCGACCAGGAAGGAAAAGCTTTTGGTGTAAAGTCTGTTTACACCCCCATCTAGAGCAGGGAGGGACGCCTCCAGTAAAAAAAATGGTGCTGGTCGCTTTTTTCTCTCTTACAGATGGGAGCTAACAATTCCAGCCTCACTCCTTTGAAATGTATCCTGAAAAACTGGGATAGATTCGATCCCCAGGGCTTAAAGAAGACACACCTGGTCTTCCTATGTGATACTGCATGGTGTCCATTGGAGGACAGCGAACAGTGGCCAATTGGAGGGTCTCTTAAGTATAATACTGTTTTACAATTAGACCGGTTTTGTAAGGAACAAGGGAAGTGGGTAGAAGTAGCATATGTGTTGCCCTTTTTCTCTCTGTGAAATATGCCAGACTTATGTCCTAAGGGTATAGATTTGGGCGTGAAACCTTCAGCTCCCTCCTGTCCTCCTACTTTGCCCCCGTACCCAGGGCTCCAAGCTGAACTAACTGAAAGCCAGAAAACCCCCCTCAGAACAGCTGCTTTGGTCTCAGTGGAAACCCAAACTGAGATTAAAACTGCCCATGTGGAAGTCCAAACAACTGCTGTCCCAGTACGACCTCAGACTACTCTGGTTTCAGTAGAAACTCAGACCATCGAAGTTAGAGATGAGATGAAGGACAGGAGACAAAGAGAAAAAGAAAAACAGGTTTCTCCAACCTGTCCCTGGAATCATGTGTGCAGAACAGCCAGAGAGACTGAGGAAAAGCCACACAAGCTGTTGCCTCTTTATGAAACACCCACCGGGATAAATAATCAGTCTATGAGAGTTAATAAACCTTTTTCTTATCAAGAAATACAAAGAATCAAGGAGGATCTGGGAGACTATTTAGAGGACCTAGAAAAATATATTAGAGGTTTTAAAGGTGTTACTCTGCTTTATGACCTTACTTGGAAGGATGTGATGTATATCTTGGGACAAACGCTGACTCCCGACTCAAAGACTCGAGTTTTGGGAAAAGCGGTTGCTTCTGGAGATGAATGGCTTGGTAATGAATCAGTAGGGAGGAGGGAGGATGAGATAGCAGCCCTCCCCACTGGGAATCAGGTGGTCCTAATTATAGAACCAGACTGGGACTACAACACAGCTAAAGGAAGATGGGATCAGAGTCATTTTGTCAGATGTATTCTTGAAGGACTCAGGCAGATGCATTCTAAGCCTTTAAACTATAGCAAATTGGCAGACATAGAACAGGAGGAGAAGGAAGCTCCTGGTAAATTCCTAGATAGACTAAGAGAAGCTCTTTGCAGATTCACTGAGATTGATCCCGAAAGTGAAGAAGGAAAAGTGATCTTAAAAGATAGATTTATCACTCAGTCAGCTCCAGATATCTGCCATAAGCTACAAAAACGGGCATATGGACCAAATCAGTCTTTAGATACTCTATTAGAACTGGCTCAGACGGTCTATTATGGTAGGGAATATGAGGAAAAGAAAAAAAGGCAAAGAAAGACAAAGGAAAAGGTGGAAGCCTTCACAATGGCTATGAAAAATGCTCTTAAACAGCCAGAGAAAAATACCCAGAGGGACCCAGGTGAAAAGGGATGGGCTTGCTATTACTGTGGAAAGGAGGGGCACCTCAAGCGGGATTGCCCTCAGGCATCTAAGCCGCCTCCAGCTCCATGTCTGGTCTGCAAAGGACCACACTGGAAGAGAGACTGCCTTCAGAGGCGTAGGTCTCCAGGGTCGGACTCTCAAGACAATCAGGACTGAAGGTGCCCGGGGGTCCCCACACAAGCTCCCGTCCTAATTACACCTGAGGAACCCCAGGTATTAATAATTGCGGGGGGCCAATCCATCGATTTCCTTTTAGATACTGGGGCAACTTACTCTGTGCTTACTGAAGCACCTGGCCCACTTTCTTCCTGATCCGCTTCTGTAATGGGACTGTCTGGACAAGCCAAAAGGTATTATTTCAGTTATTCTTTATCTTGCGATTGGGATTCTGTGCTATTTTCACACGAGTTTCTGATCATGCCAGAATCTCCCTCACCCCTTTTGGGGAGGGATGTACTGAGCAAGGTCTATGCCTCTGTTTTTATGAATATGGAGCCCTCCCTTTCTCTTCCTCTAGTTGAACAAAATGTAAATCCTAGAGTATGGGCTGATGGAAAATCTGTGGGTCGAGCACAAAATGCTATTCCTGTAGTTGTCAAGCTCAAAGACCTACACTTATTTCCACATAAGAAGCAGTATCCTCTGAAACCTGAGGTTAAGGAAGGGTTAAAACCCATTATCAAAAATTTAAAGGAACAGGGACTATTAATTCCCTGTAACAGTCCTTGCAACACTCCTATTTTGGGTATAAAAAAATCAAATGGTAAATGGAGACTAGTTCAAGATTTACGTATAATAAATGAGGCTGTAGTTCCTTTACACCCTGTGGTGCCTAATCCTTATACTCTATTGTCTGAAATTTCTGAACGAGCCAAATATTTCTCAGTAATCGATTTAAAAGATGCCTTCTATTCAGTGCCTTTGGCAGAGGAAAGTCAATTTCTATTTGCCTTCGAAGACCCTGCACAGCCAGCTTCTCAGTTAACCTGGACAGTTTTGCCCCAGGGATTTAGTGATAGTCCTCACTTATTTGGACAAAGTTTGTCACAGGATCTACAAAACTTTAATAGCTCTGAAGCAGTGGTGTTACAATATGTAGATGCTATTTTGCTCTGTGCTGAGACAGAGGAAGCTTGTTTGCAAGCCTCAGAAGACTTCTTAAACTTTCTGGCAGGCTGTGGTTACAAGGCATCAAGAGAAACGGCTCAGCTTTGTCAACAATCAGCTAGATATCTGGGCCTAATCATATCAGAAGGGACTAGGGCCATAGGTCCTGAGAGAATTAGTTCAGTTCAGTTCAGTTCAGTCGCTCAGTCCTGTCCGACTCTTTGCGACCCCATGAATCACAGCACACCAGGCATCCCTGTCCATCACCATCTCCCGGAGTTCACACAGACTCATGTCCATCGAGTCCGTGATGCCATCCAGCCATCTCATCCACGGTCGTCCCCTTCTCCTCCTGCCCCCAATCCCTTCCAGCATCAGTCTTTTCCAATGAGTCAATTCTTTGCATGAGGTGGCCGAAGTACTGGAGTTTCAGCTTCAGTATCATTCCTTCCAAAGAAATCCCAGGGTTGATCTCCTTCAGAATGGACTGGTTGGATCTCCTTGCAGTCCAAGGGACTCTCAAGAGTCGTCTCCACCACAATTCAAACGCATCAATTCTTCGGCGCTCAGCCTTCTTCACGGTCCAACTCACATCCATACATGACCACAGGAAAAACCATAGCCTTGACTAAACGGACCTTAGTCGGCAAAGTAATGTCTCTGCTTTTGAATATGCTATCTAGGTTGGTCATAACTTTGCTTCCAAGGAGTAAGCGTCTTTAATTTCATGGCTGCAGTCACCATCTGCAGTGACTTTGGAACCCCCAAAAAATAAAGTCTGACACTGTTTCCACTGTTTCCCCATCTATTTCCCATGAAGTGATGGGACTGGATGCCATGATCTTCGTTTTCTGAATGTTGAGCTTTAAGCCAACTTTTTCACTCTCCTCTTTCACTTTCACCAAGAGGCTTTTTAGTTCCTCTTCACTTTATGCCATAAGGATGTGTGGTCTGGTATTCCCATCTCTTTCAGAATTTTCCACAGTTTATTGTGATCCACACAGTCAAAGGCTTTGGCATAGTCAATAAAGCAGAAATAGATGTTTTTCTGGAACTCTCTTGCTTTTTCCATGATCCAGCGGATGTTGGCAATTTGATCTCTGGTTCCTCTGCCTTTTCTAAAACCAGCTTGAACATCAGGGAGTTCACGGTTCACGTATTGCTGAAGCCTGGCTTGAAGAATTTTGAGCATTACTTTACTAGCATGTGAGATGCCTATACTAAATCATCCCCTACCTATGACTTTAAGACAATTGAGAGGATTTTGGGGAAATCACAGGTTACTGTTGCCCGGCCTTTATATAAACTTATAGCTGAAACTCAACAGGCCCAAACTGACAAACTGGTTTGGTCACCAGAAACTCAAAAGGCTTTTACGGTTCTTCAGACTACTCTCTTGCAAGCTCCAGCTCTGAGCTTGCCCACAGAGTCAGAATTTAATTTGTTTGTCACTGAAGGGAAAGGTATGGCCTTGGGAGTTTTGACACAACCCCAAGGGCCTCACCAACAACCTATTGCTTATCTAATCAGAGAATTAGATGTAATTTCTCATGGGTGGCCCCACTGCCTAAGAGTAATTGGGGCAGCGGCTTTATTAGCACCTGAAGCTTTAAAAATAATTAATGCACGAAACCTTACTGTACTGACTTCTCATGATGTGAGTGGAATCTTAAATTCTAAGGTTAATACTTGGATGACAGACGGTAGGCTTCTTAAATATCAGTCATTGTTGTTAGAAGGACCAGTAACTAAGCTCAAAGTTTGTGGAAATTTAAATCCTGCCACTTTCCTTCCTGAGAAGGAAAATGAAACACCTGATCACGATTGTTCTCAATTCCTAACTTTAAAATATGCAGCTCAGGAAGATCTAATGGATACCCCATTAGACCATCCTGACCTGGAAATATTTCAGATGGCAGTTTTTTTTGTTCAGGATGGAAAGCGTAAAGCAGGTTATGCTGTGGTGACTGCTGAACAGGTTTTGGAAGCAAAATCTCTCCCCCAGGGAACCAGTGCTCAGTTAGCAGAGCTTGTGGCTCTGACCCGAGCTCTAGAGTTAAGCAAAGGGCAGCGGGTAAATATCTACACAGATTCTAAGTATGCTTATTTGACTTTACATGCTCATGCTGCAATATGGAAAGAAAAACAGTTTAAAACAGCAACAGGTGAACCTATTAAGCTTTTCAGAGAGGTCGAGAGACTTTTAACTGCTATATATTGTCCTAAAGAAGTAGCTGTTATGCATTGCAAAGGGCACAACAGGGATGGGAGTAAAGTAGCCTAAGGTAATCAGCTGGCTGACTGTCAAGCCAGAAAAGCGGCACTTTATGAAACCCTTTCACTGCAGGCGCCTTTGATCTGGACAGGTCCTGTGGAACAGGAAAAACCACAGTATACTGAGGAAGAATTAGAAAGATATGAAAAAAGAGGAGTAAAGATTGCTGATAAAGGATGGGTACAGTCTGAGGATGGACGATTAATAATTCCTGAAAATGCTTAATGGAAAATTCTTAAGGGTTTACATCAGTTTTCATTTGGGTGCAGAGAGTACTTACCAAATGGCTTCTTGTTTGTTTGAAGGTAAAAATGTAATGAAAACTTTAAATAATATTATCAAAAGGTGTGAGGTTTGTCAGAAAAATAACCCAAAGACTGAAAAACTAGCAAAATCTGGATTACAACGAAGTGGTAAGTATCCTGGAGAGGACTGGGAAATTGATTTTACTGATATGCCAAAAGCTAATGGATATTCTTGCTTACAAGTTTGGGTAGATACTTTTACTGGATGGATTGAGGTTATAAAGATTTTAATCCATGAAATTATCCCCAGGTTTGGGTTGCCACGGAGCCTTCAGAGTGACAATGGCTCCGCCTTTAAAACTGCTGTAACTCAGGGGGTATCTAAAGCTCTGCTGCTGCTGCTAAGTCACTTCAGTCATGTCCGACTCTGTGTGACCCCATAGACAGCAGCCCACCAGGCTTCTCCATCCCTGGGATTCTCTAGGCAAGAACACTGGAGTGGGTTGCCATTTCTTTCTCCAATGCATGAAAGTGAAAAGCGAAAGGGAAGTCACTCAGTCGTGTCTGACTCCACGACCCCATGGACTGCAGCCCACCAGGTTCCTCCGTCCATGGGATTTTCCTGGCAGGAGTACTGGAGTGGGGTGCCATTGCCTTCTCCGATCTAAAGCTCTAGCAATAGAATATCACTTACACTGTTCCTGGAGACCCCAATCCTCAGGAAAGGTTGAAAAAGCTATTGATATTATCAAAAGACATCTGTGCAAATTAACTCAAGAGACGCAGGACAATTGGATTAAAGTCCTACCCATAGCTTTAATGAGGACTCGAACTGCCCCCAGAAAGGAGGGACTGTCCCCCTTTGAATATATTTATGGAAGGCCTTTCTTACGCACAGACATTGTTATAGACCCTGAAGCCTTGGAATTAACTAGTTATGTAACTCAGCTCTCAGCTTTTCAACAGGCATTAACAGAACTCCGGGAGACAACTCCTGCCCCTGCCTCTGAGTCAAGCAAGCCTCTATTTGAGCCAGGAACTGAGGTCCTCATAAAAACTTTGGGATCTGGGGGCCCATCCCTCGAGCCCTTCTAGGAAAGCCCTTACCAGGTTATTCTTTCTTCTCCCACAGCTGTCAAAGTGCCAGGAATTGATTTGTGGGTACATCACACTCGAGTTAAGAGGTGGCACCCTGACCAAAACTAAGTGACATCTTTTTATGTCTTTATTTTCTATGCTCTGACTTTGTACTTTTCAGATGGTCCTAATAACCTATGTGAGCTTACTTCTGATGACTCCAAATATCCTGAATCTGCTGTTTGATCCTCAAGACAATGCCTTCCTGTCCTGGGCTCACTCCTACGCTGTATTCCACAATCGGTCTAACTGCTGGGTCTGTGGAGCACTCCCCTCTTCATCAGTGGAAGGCTTCCTGTGGTGGACATCTCTTCTTCAAGGAAAATACTTTCTCCAAGTGTGTAAGTACCTTCGACAACAATTACATGCAATACCTCTCCTTCATCTAATGACATCTACCAAACTTAAAATGGACTGGTGCAGCACTTTGTACTTTAACTATGGACATAATGTGACTTTTAATTTTGATTATACATTGTCTCAGTTCAATGACTATTTTGCTAGACATAAGGCAAATAGGTCCATCAAATATGGGATGATGTTGTGGCTAACTCCTGAAAAGGGACATTTAATATCTACTGTCCCTATATGCTGGGAACAAACAGAGCCATCCCCAAAATTTAGCCAACAACTTAATTACAATGATTGGAAACAATTGGGATTTTTGCCTCAGGAAATATGCAACGTAATCATTCCCATGTTTTCCAACCCCAGTTCAGGTCCTCCCTTTGTCTGGCCAGGCACTAATTGGGACTGGATATCTCAGTCATGCTGCCTTGCTCCAAACGGGACTTATTGGATATGTGGCTCTTACCTGTGGACATGGCTTCCCCCTGGTTGGATAGGGAGATGCACCCTGGGTCTAGCCTTTACTCCCGGCTTTATATTTTCAGAGCTCCCAGAAAAGCCTGCTAATTTACCCCACCTTAAAACTCAGTGGGCAAGGTCTGTATTTCACTGGTATAATTATTTGGCTGCAGTCTTTGTTCCCTCTTTGGGAACTACAGATGTTATGCTACGAGTGGATACTTTGACTAATTTTACTCAACAGGCATTACAAAGATTCTCAAAAGGCTATTTCAGCTCTTAATGCTGAACAAGCACAAATTAGAAAGGTGGTTTTACAAAACAGATTGGCTTTAGATATTCTGACAGCTGCGCAAGGAGGAACGTGTGCTATTATTCATACCCAATGCTGTACATATACACCTGATATAAACACAAATGTTACTCATTTTACTAAACACATGAACAAGATGATTGAGGCCATGGATACTCCTGAAGCCTCAATTGCCTTACTTTGGGAGACGTTAACTAGTTCCCCATGGTAGACTACTATCTTAATTACAATAATTCTGATTGTTTTGGTTTTACTGTTTGCTTCCTGCATCTGCAACCGTATTACTGGATTTGTTTTTAGCTGCATGAAAGCTTTCAAGTCACAAATGGTTGCTCACACTCTTGCTACTGCTGCAGCTGCCTCCAACTACTATTTGGGGCCCCTGGATCAGATATCCTCAAAATGAGGATTAGGAGAATCTGTTGCCTCGTCAATTTAGGGGCAACGCCCCTTCTCAGCTTGGAAGCAGTTATGGAACGAAAACGAGGCCCCTTTTCCCTAGGCAACATAATTCTCCTGAAAGAACAGGGGGGAATGAGAGGGTAACAGGCAGAAAGGCCAGGGGTCTCCAAATGGAGGAAATAGCCTGCAAGTGTCAGACATTTTTATCTCCCTTAAGCGGCAGGAAGAAACAAACTAGCGATAGATATATTTTTTCCTTCTCTATACAAATTTAAAAGGAGGTTTCTCTTAAAATTCTGTGTTGCCATAATGACACCTTGAAGTTAACCATTGCCTTTTTCTTATGGAAATGTTTATCTTAAGCTATGCTAATGCACTGTGCATTTACCCCAAACTCTGTCTTCAAGTCGGTTCTGCCTTTTGGGCTCAGAACCTACTTGATAAACCAGTATGTTATACTGCAACATCGTTCCTCTACTCTATGTAAACGACACTATTTGTATGGCGTTCTGCCCTTCTTCAAGATTCAAGTTAATTCTTTTATGGCCCAAGATGAACCATTTGGAGCCAAGATTATCCCAAAATACATCTTATGGGTGAGGGGCCTGGTGCCATTCTAAGTTTTGAGACATTCCTTTCTTTCATTAACAGACTGCTGGTGACTATATAACATCCAGCTAAAGACTAGCAGGGGGGTACTCTTTCTGCCCCCTTCTGATGCCTATGTCTGAAGCTTTCTCTATCTCCTTTATACTTTAATAAAACTTTGTTACACAAAAGCTCTGAGCAATCAAGCCTCGTCTCTGGCCCCGGATTGAATTATTCTCCACTGGGGGCCAGGAATCCTGGCATTGTAATTCAACAACACCCTTTCAGTTCCTTCTATGCCCATTTTCTGAAGAGTTTTAATCATACATGGGTGTTGAATTTTGTCAAAGGATTTTTCTGCATCTATTGAGATTATCATATTGTTTTTATCTTTCAGTTTATTAATATGGTGTATCACATTGATTAATTTGTGTATATTAAAGAATCCTTGCATCCCTGGAATAAACCCAACTTGATAATGTTGTATGAACTTTTCTGATGTGTTGTTGAACTCTGTTTGCTAAAATTTTGTTGAGGATTTTTGCATCTATGTTCATCCATGATATTGGCCTTTACGTGTGTGTGTGTGTGTGTGTGTGTGTGTGTGTGTGTGTGTGTGTGTGTGTGTGTGTGTGTGTTTGTCTGGTTTTGGTATCAGGGTGATTATAGAATGAGTTTGGAAATGTTCCTTCCTCTGCAATTTTTTGAAAGAGTTTTAGAAGGATAGGCATTAACTCTTCCCTAAATGTTTGGTAGAATTCTCCTGTGAAGTCATCTCATCCTGGGCTTTTGTTTTTTGGGATATTTTTGATCACAGCTTCAATTTCAGTGTTTGTATTTGGGTTGTTCATAATTTATATTTCTTCCTGGTTCAGTCTTAGAAGATTGAACTTTTGTAAAAGGCTGTCATTTCTTCCAGGTTATCCATTTTATTGCCATATACTTGTTCATAATAGTCTCTTATAATCCTTTGTATTTCTGCATTGTCTGTTGTAACATTTCCTTTTTCATTTCTAATTTTGTTGATTTGACTCTTCTCTCTGTTTTTCTTGATGAGTCTGGTTAAAGCTTTGTAGATTTTGTTTATCTTCTCAAAGATCCAGCTTTCAGTTTTATTAACCTTTACTATTGTTTCTTTCATTCCTTTTTCCTATATTTCTGCTTAGATCTTTATGATTTCTTTCCATCTACTAATATTTTTTGTCCTTCTTTTTCCAGTTGTTTTAGGTATAAAGTTAGGTTGTCTCTTCAATGTTTTTCTTGTTTCTTGAGGTATGATTGTATTGCTATAAACTTCCATCTAAGGACTGCTTTTACTGCATCTCATAGTTTTGGGGTTGTCGTGTTTTCATTGTCTTTTTTTTTATAATATTTTTTATTTACCTTTTGATTTCTTCAGTAACCTGTTGGCTATTTAGAAATGTATTATTTAATCTCCATGTGTTTGTGTTTCTTATAGTTTTTCTTCTTGTGATTGATATCTATTCTCATAGCATTGTGGTCAGAGAAGATGCTTGATACAATTTCAGTTTTCTTAAATTTACTGAGGTTTGATTTATACCCAAGATGTGCTTTATCCTGGAGAATGTTCCATGTGCACTTGAGAAGAAGGTGTATCCTTCTGCATTTGCATGGAATGTCATGAAGTTATCAATGAGCTCCATCTCATCTAAATTATCATTTAAGACTTGTGTATCCTTATGAATTTTTCTGTTTTGCTGATCTGTCCATTGGTGTGAGTGGGGAGTTAAAGTCTCCTACTATTATTGTGTTACTGTCAATTTCTCCTTTTATGTCTTATGTATAGAGGTGTTCCTATGTTGGGTGCACAGATATTTACAGTTGTTATGTCTTCCTCTTGGATTGATCCCTTGATCACTAGGTAGTGTCCTTCCTTATCTCTTGTAATCTTCTTTACTTTAAGGTCAATTTTTTTTCTGACATGAGGATTGCTACTCCAACTATTTTTTTTTTTTGCTTCCCATTTGCATATATTTTTTCACCCTCTCACTTTCAGTGTATATGTGTCTTTAAGTCTGAAGCTAGTTTCTTGTAGACAACATATATATGGGTCTTCTTTTTTATTCATTCAGCCAGTTTGTATCTTTTGGTTGGAACATTTAATCCACTCACATTTAAAGTAATCATTAATATATATGTTCCTATTACCGTTTTCTTAATTGTTTTGGGTTTATTTTGTAGATATTTTTTTCTTCTCTTGTATTTCTTGACTATAAAAGTCCCTTTAACATTTGTTGTAAAGCTCGTTTGGTGGGACTGAATTCTGTTAGCTTTTGCTTGTCTGAAAACCTTTTTATTTCTCCATCAATTTTGAATGAGATTCTTTCAGGGTACAGTAATCTTGTAGATTTTTCCCTTTCATTACGTTAAATATATCCTGCCATTCCCTTTTGTCTTACAGATTTTCTGCTGAGAGATCAGCTGTTAAGTGTATAGGGTTTCCTTTGTATATTACTTGTTGCTTCACCCTTGCTGCCTTTAATATTATTTATTTGTGTTTAGTCTTTGTTATATTGATTAGTATGTCTCTTGGTGTGTTTCTCCTTGTTTTTTTTCTGTATGGGATTTTTTGTGCCTCTTGGATTCGACTATTTCCTTTTCCGTGTTGGGGAAATTTTCAACTATAATCTCTTCAAAAATTATCTCATACCTTTTCTTGTTCTCTTCTTCTTCTGGAACCCCAGTAATTAAAATGTTGTTGCATTTGATATTTCCCCAGAAGTCTCTGAGACTGTACTTAGTTATTTTCATTCTTTTCACTTTATTCTGCTCTACAGAAGTTATTTCCACCATTTTACCTTCCAGCTCATTGATTCATTTTTTCTGCTTCAGATATTTTACCTATTGATTCCTTCTAGAGTATTTTTAATTTCTGGAATTATGTTGTTTGTCTCTGTATGTTTACTCTTTAAATCTTCTAGGTCTTTGTTAATTGATACTTGCATTTTCTCCATTTTGTTTTCAAGATTTTTGATCACCTTTGCTTTCATTATTCTGAATTCCTTTTCAGGTAGTTTGCCTATTTCTTCTTCACTTATTTGCACTTCTCTGTGTCTAGGTTGTTCCTTCATTTGTGTAGTATTTCCTTGCCTTGGTTGATTATGATTTTTTAACTTATTGTGTTTGAGTTATCCTTTTAAAAGGCTTCTAGAAAAGTTGAATTTTTTCCTTGAAGAAGGTTGAATTCCTTCTTTCTTTTGGTTTCTGCCCTCCTAAGATTGGTCTAGTGGTTTGTGTAAGCTTTGTGTAGGGTGTGATTTGTGTTGAGCTTTTGTTTGTTGTTTTGTTTGTTTTTTCCTCTGATGGGCAAGGCTGAGTGAGGTGGTAATCCTGTCTGCTAATTATTGGGTTTGTATTTCTGTTTTGTTTGTTGTTTAGATGAGGTCCTGTACAGTATGCTACTGGTGGTTGGGTGATGCTGGGTCTTGTATTCAAGTCGTTTCACTTGTGTGAGTTCTCACTATTTAATACTCCCTAAGGTTAATTCTCTGATAGTCTAGGGTCTTGCAGTCAGTGCTCCCACTCCAAAGGCTCATGGCTTGATCTCTGTTCAGGAACAAAGATTCCAGAAGTGGTTTGTTATGGCATTAGGTGAGATTAAAACAAATATGTAAAAATAAGAAACTAAAGGTATACCCCAGACAAGGCACAGGTAAAAAATCAGGCTAATAATAATTAAAATAATGGAATATAAACATAAACATATGCACCCACGAACAAAGTCAAAACATTCCAACAAATATAAAGTATGGTAGATTGACGTGGGGAACAAAGGAAATAAAAATAATGATATTTACCAGTTAAGAACAAAACTAAATAAAGAACAAACTGGAAAACAAAGCTAGACCAAGGCTCAAACTGGGGAATAAAGCAATGAAAATAAAATTAATAAATATTTTGAGAAGAAAGGAGAGAAATAAATGAAAGAACAAATAAATATGAAAAGTTAAACAGAAGTAGATAAAGAAGATTTTTATATGTTAAAGATTAACTCCAAGGGGAAAGAACAGTAGGAAAATCAAAGGAATCAATGTAGAAAAAATAATAATAGATTTAAAAAAATAAAATTAAAAAAAAAGAAAAAATCCACAGAACTGCAAAAGCCCAACATAGAGGCAGAGATTTACAACAACAATAAAACATGTGACTGAGTAGGAAGAGGAAAAAAAATCCAAAAGAATATACAAAACAAGTTCAAACATAAGAATAATAAATATTTTTCTTGAGTCACAGCTGTCAGAGTCCCTTCCTTCACTGGGAGTCACAATCCACCTTACCTCCCTAGGATGCCCTCCAACACTATGTTCATCTCTGGACCTGCTATGGGGGTTGCTCACATTCTAATCTGGCCCTACTCCTGTGTGTTCTTGCCTCCAATGTCCACAGCTATCAGAACTATTGAGATTTTCTTTGTGGGAGTTCTCAGTGACCTGGCACCCCACTCCAGTGCTCTTGCCTGGAAAATCCCATGGATGGAGGAGCATGGAAGCCTGCAGTCCATGGGGTCGCTGAGGGTCAGACATGACTGAGCGACTTCACTTTCACTTTTCACTTTTATGCATTGGAGAAGGAAATGGCAACCCACTCCAGTGTTCTTGCCTGGAGAATCCCAGGGACGGGTGAGCCTGGTGGGCTGCCGTCTATGGGGTTGCACAGAGTCGGACATGACTGAAGTAACTTAGCAGTAGACACAGTTTGCCTAGTTGATTGTGCGGATTTAAGCTGCAGATTGTACGGCTGGTGGGAAGGTTTTAGATCTTCTTCCTTAGCCACACTGCCCCTAGGTTTCAATTGTGGTTTTGTTTCTACCTCTGCATGTGGGGCTTGTTCGTGAGGCTGCCCTTGTAGACTTGGGTTTTCCCCTCTGAGGGCCAGGTGTGGAAGTGGTACAGCTGCTTAGGTCATAGGGATTCTGGCTGCATCAGGTACTCAGGGGGATGGCGGCTAGGACAGCAGGAAATATCATGCTCTAGAAGGGTATGGCAACCAGTATTGGCCAATATGCTCCAGTATTCTTGACTGGAGAACCCCCCTCCCTGACAGAGAAGCTTGGCAGGCCACAGTCTACAGGGTCACAGAGTTGGACACGACCAAAGTTATCCTACATGCATAGATGCAAGACTTTTTTTGCCTTTGGCAGCTCTACTCCAGTGAGAGTTGAGGATGAAGGTGGTGCAGCTGCTTGGCTAGTGGGGACCCTGGCAGCACCAAGTGTGCAGGGACACAGACTGTCTCCACTGCAGGAGTTATGGCTCTAACAGTTTTTGTTTTTTTTTTTGAGCCTCTTGTAGCTGGCAATCAGAAGGGCTCTTAGCCAGTCTTTCTCCATAGCTCCATCCATTCAGGCACTTAGAGAGCTCCCTGCCTGGGGTCCTTCTCTGTTGTTCAGTGCATCAGGCACATAGAGGGACCTCCCTGGCTGGCATCCTACTCTGTAGATTGGTGCACCAGGCACATAAAGGGGTACCCTAGTTGAGGTCCTACTCTGTAATTCAGTGTGTCAGTCGTTTGATGGGCCAACCCCTCTATTCTTCAGCTGCCAATGCTGGCTCATGGAGAGAGAGAGGCTACGTTGATAGCTCCAACCACTACACGTGACTCAGCTGTATCATCTTGCTTCCACGGCTGCTTGGCTTTCCTTCACAGGTATTTCCCACCACAAGCTCCCCCCTCACATGCCCTAGATCTGTCTTTCTGCAGTCAACAGCAGCCCTCACCCTGGGATTGTTCCACAATCCCTAAATTCCAACTCCCATCTGCTATACCTTCCAGGGGACCTGCATCCCTGTCCAGGGTGTATATAGTTTTGACAAGGGCTGTCTGATTCTCATTCCATTTAGACTGCCACAGATCAACTCTTTCACCATCAGCCTTAAATGTTTCTCCTCTGACTCAGACAATTGCCCCGATGTGGGGATAGGACCCCTGCTTCAGTTACCCCATCAGCCAATGGCAGGTCCAGTCCTACTAACGCTCCTGTTTTTTGCCCTAGTCCGTTCATCCTACCGAGTTTTATGTGGTTCCAAATATCCTTTTCCACAGGTCAGGTACTCCTATCAGCTCTCAGCTGGTGTTCTGCATGGACTTCTGTGTCTGAAGTTGTATTCTTGATGTATCCATGGAGGGAGATGTACTCTATGTCCACCTACTCCTCTGCCATCTTGTTCTGTAGATTTTTAATCTTTTGAGTAAGTTCCGTGTTGTTTTTCATAATGGATGTACACATTTGCATCCTACCAACAGTGGGCAAATGTTCTTCTCTCTCCACATCCTCACCAATATTTGTTATTTTTTGCCTTTTTGATAACAATTCTGACAAGTGTGAGGTGATATCTCATTGTGATATTAATTTGCATTTATTTAATGATTAATGATGTTGCACATCATGTGTCTATATGTCTTTTTTGGAAAATGTCGATTTAGATATTCTGACTGTATTTTAATTGAATTTTTATATTAGATGTTCAACTTCTTTAAGCATTTCGGATGCTAATCCCTAATAAGATGTATAGTTAGCATCGTCCTTTAATTTTGTCCATTGTTTTCTTTAGTGTACGGATTTTTTTTTCTTTTTTTAGTTTTATATAATGCCACTTGTTTTTCTTGTTGTTTGATTTTGTCTCTTGGTGTCAGATTCAGAAATTATCTCCAAGACCCACGTTAAGAAGCTTACAACTTTGTGTTCTTCTAGGAGTTTTATGGTGTCTGGTCTTATATTCCAATCTTTAAATCACTTTGTGTTATTTTGATGTGTCTGATGTAAGATACTGGCCCTGTTTTATTCTTTTATGTGTATCTGTCAAATTTTAGCAATATCATTTACCCTTTAGCGTTTATTGGAGAGCTGGTTTGGTGGTGCTGAATTCTTTCAGCCTTTGCTTGTCTGTAAAGCTTTTGATTTCTCCTTCATATTTGAATGAGATCCTTGCTGGGTACAGTAATCTGGGCTGTAGGTTATTTTCTTTCATCACTTTAAGTATGTCTTGCCATTCCCTCCTGGCCTGAAGAGTTTCTATTGGAAGATCAGCTGTTATCCTTAGGAGAATCCGCTTGTGTGTTATTTGTTGTTTTTCCCTTGCTGCTTTTAATATTTATTCTTTGTGTTTGATCTTTGTTAATTTGATTAATATGTGTCTTGAGGTATTTTGCTTGGGGTTTATCCTGTTTGGGACTCTCTGGGTTTCTTGGAATTGGGTGATTATTTCCTTCCCCATTTTAGGGAAGTTTTCAACTATTATCTCCTCAAGTATTTTCTCATGGTCTTTCTTTTTGTCTTCTTCTTCTGGGACTCCTATGATTCGAATGTTGGGGCATTTAACACTGTCCTGGAGGTCTCTGAGATTGTCCTCATTTCTTTTAATACATTTTTCTTTTTTCATCTGATTCATTTATTTCTACCATTCTATCATCTAATTCACTAATCCTATTTTCTGCCTCTGTTATTCTACTATTTGTTGCCTCCAGAGTGTCTTTGACCTCATTTATTACATTATTCATTATAAATTGACTTTTAAAAAAAATTTCTTCTAGATCCTTGTTAAACCTTTCTTACATCTTCTCAATCCTTGTCTCCAGGTTATTTATCTGTGATTCCATTTTGATTTCAAGATTTTGGATTATTTTCACTATCATTATTTGGAATTCTTTATCAGGTAGATTCCCTATCTCTTCCTCTTTTGTTTGGTTTAGTGGGTATTTATCCTGTTCCTTTCCCTGCTGGGTATTCCTCTGTCTCTTCATCTTGGTTATATTGCTGAGTTTGGGGTGGCCTTTCTGTATTCTGGCAGTTTGTGGAGTTTCCTCGCTGTGGGTGGGGATGTACAGGTGGTTTGTCAAGCTTTCTTGGTTAGGGAAGCTAATGTTGGTGTTCTGGTGGGTGGAGCTGGATTTCTTCTCTCTGGAGTGCAATGAAGTGTGCAGTAATGAGTTATGAGATGTCAATGGTTTTGGAGTAACTTTGGGCAGCCTGTATATTGGAGCTCAGGGCTGTGTTCCTGTGTTGCTGGAGAATTTGTGTGGTATGTGGTATGTCTTGCTCTGGAGCTTGTTGGCCCTTGGGCGGTGCTTGGTTTCAGTGTAGGTATGGAGGCGTGTGATGAGCTCCTGTCAAGTAATGTTCCCTGGTGTGAGGAGTTCTCTGGTGTTCTCAGGGTTTGGAGTTAAGCCTCCTGCTTCTGGTTTTCAGTCTTATTTTTACAGTAGTCTCAAGACGTCTCCTTCTATACAGCACGGTTGATAAAACATCTAGGTTAAAGATGAAAAGTTTCTCCACAGTGAGGAACACCCAGAGAGGTTCACAAAGTTACATGGAGAAGAGAAGAGGGAGGAAGGAGTTAGAGGTGAGCCAAATGAGATGAGGTGGAATCAATAGAGGAGAGAGCAAGCTAGCCAGTAATCACTTCCTTATGTGCACTCCACAACTGGACCACTCAGAGATTTTCATGGAGTTATACAGAGAAGAGGAGGGAGAAAGGTGACAGAGGTGGCCAGGAGGATAAAAGGGGAGAATCAAAAGGAGAGAGAGAGATCCAGCCAGTAATCAGTTCCCTAAGTGTTCTCCACCGTCTGGAACACATAGAGATTCACAGAGTTGGGTAGAGAAGAGAGGGGGTAGGAAGGAGATAGAGGCGACCTAGTGGAGAAAAAAGGAGAGTCTAAAGGGGAAGAGAGAAGTCAAGCCAGTAATCTTGTTCCCAAGTAAAAATGGGTACTGAAGATTGAGTTCTTAAAGGTAAAAAATTGATAACAAATACCAAAAAGCAAAGATTAAAAATCTAGAGTAGAGTTTGGAATTTCAAAAATACAATATTAAAGAAAAGAAGGAAAAGAAGGAAGAGGAAAAAAAGTCACAAAAATTATAAAGTATATATATATA
>SJXO01003433.1:0-22349 GCA_006408615.1 Connochaetes taurinus | reverse complement strand
TTTTTTGCAAAGTAATAGTAGGTTATAAAAGTGAAAATTAAAGGAATAATAGAAGACTTAAAAATTAAAAACATTAAAAAAATAGACTGATGGTAATAATAATAAAAATATATCTAGAACTTTCTCTGGTGTTGTTGTGGGTATTGTGGGGTTAGTTCATTTTCGGATAGTTCCTTGGTCCAGCTTATATTTCTCAAGATCTATAGGACCCTTCTTATGTAGTCAGTACCAACGACAGGGTTTTAATCTATTACACCTGTCATTTCCAAGGTGGTTACCTCTGTTTTAGCTTCTTCTGTTTGCTGGTCTCTTCAGTGTCTGATTTCCACCCTGAACACAAAGGAGGCAGTGGTGGGCACTTTTTTAAGGCTCCCTTGTTCAGTCACGCTTTGGGGAAGAAGGGACGCTGCAAACAAATAACACTGCTTCAGCCACACTGGGCCTGCCCCCGCTCACGGAGCACATGTCCTCCCTGCCCACACTGCTCAGGCTCTAGGTTGCTCTGTCAGGAACCATCCGAGGCCGGCCCTGGGCTGTATGCACTTCCCAATTCTAAGCCGCTCAGGTTAAGGCACTCAGGTAGTCCTCAGAGGCTCAGACTCGGTTGGGCCTGCATTTTGTGCCCTTCCCAGGTCCGAGCAGCTCAGGTGATGAGGTGTTTGGCGAGCACGGTCACTGCGACTTATCACCTCCCCCGTGCCTGCCACTCGGTTTTCTGGGTGTACAACCAGCGCACCTTCTCAGGTGGATGTTGACTGTCCAGAACCTCAAAAAGTCTTAGTTAGCAAAGAAGCCTGCTTGCAGTTTGGCAGATAATGTCTCTCTGGGGCTGTGATTGCCTCTTTCCGGCTCTGGCTGCCTGTCACCAGAGGGGGATGGTCTGCAGCCAGCTATCTCAGTTCAGTCTTTTGTTCTGTGCATGGGCCTGGCAGTGTCTTAGGTTAGGACTGGCTTTTCGTGTGGTAGTTATCCCACAGTCTGGTTTGCTAGCCCAAGTTAGTTCGCTCAGATTGCCCTCGGGTCATTCAGGCCAGATCCTTACTCTAAGCAATGCAGCCCACACCTCCCTGCCCAGCCCCCGCTTGCTAGTGGTGGATAAAGACGTCTGTGCTGCTTCTGCACTGGGGGAGTTACCGTTGGGCTCGTAATCTGTGGTTTTAATTAATTATTTATTTTTTCCTCCCTGTTATGTTGCCCTCTGTGGTTCCAAGGCTCGCCACAGACTCCGCAGTGAGAGTGTTTCTGATGCTTGGAAACTCTCTCTTTTTAAGACTCCCTTCCCAGGATGGAGCTCCACCCCTACCTCTTTTGTCTCTTTCTTTGTCTTTTATATTTTTTCTTACCTCCTTTTGAAGACAATGGGCTGCTTTTCTGGGTGCCTGATGTCCTCTGCCAGCATTCAGAAGTTGTTTTGTGGAATTTACTCAGTGTTTAAATGTTCTCTTGATGAATTTGTGGGGGAGAAAGTGGTCTCTTCGTCCTATTCCTCCACCATCGTAGGACTGCCTCATAATTTTAATTCTTATGTTAATATGGGGTAGGGACTTTTTCATTATTGGAAACTTACTATTGACCTCTTCAGATTTCTATCTCTTTATGATTTAATAAAGAGATGATAGGTTTGATAGGTTTGGTAAGTTTTGATAGGTTTTATGATTTTAATAATTTATCCATTTATTTCAGTTTTTTCAATTTGCTGGGATATGGTTGTTTTTGGTAGTCTCTCATAATTCTTTGTATTTCTGTGGCATCTCTCAAGATGTATGCTATGGTATTTATGAGTTTATTTATTTGGATCTTCTTTATTTTCTTGATTAGTCTAGCTAATATTGTACCAATTTATTTACTTAAAAACACTTATAATTTTGCTCATCTTTTCTGTAGCTTCACTAATCTAATTTTCACTTATTTTAGTGGTAATGTTTGTTATTAAACCTTCGTTCTACTCTCCTGGTATATTGTTTGCTCTTTTTTTTTAATTCTTGAAGGTGTAAATTTAGACTGTTATGTGCTTTCTTTTTCTTTTTTAAAATGTTTATTTTTTCCTCTTTACACTGATTTAGTTAGCCTCATTATGTTACTTGGAATATTGCATTCCATTTTTATCTTAATACAATTTTAAATTTTTTCTTTTGAAAAAAGTATATATACTGTGTTCCTTGAATTTGAAAAAATAATATTGGCAAACTAACCATGAAATCTACAAATTGAATGCAATCTCTAGCTAAGTACATGAAAATTAAGCAAATATTTGAGAAACCAGTGGATCAAAAAAGAAATCAAAAGAAAAATTTAAAAATTAAATTAAGACAAAAATGGAACACAATATTACAAATAATATAATGAGGCTAAATCACTTTGAAGAGGAAATAATAAACATTAAAAAAAATAAAAGAGAAAGCAGATAACAGTCTAAATTACACCTTCAAGAATATATATATATATATATACCCTAAGGGAGTAGAATGAAGGATTAATAATAAACATTGTAGCAAAAATAAGTGAAAAATAGACTAGGGAAATAACGGAAAAGATGAACAAAATTATAAGTGTTTTTAAAGAAATAAATTGGTAAAATATTAGCTAGACTAATCAAGAAAATAGAGAAGATCCAAATAAATCAAATAATAAACGCCATAGCATACATCTTCAGAAATACCACAGAAATACAAAGAATCACTCTTTGACATAAATGACAGCAATATTGTTTTGGATACATCTCCTAAAGTTAAGAAAACAAAAGCAAACATCAACAAAGGGGACCTAATTAAATTTAAAGCCTTTTACACAGTAAAGGACACCATTGACAAAATGAAGACAGTTTACTGAATGGGAGTAAATATTTTCAAATAATATGAGTAATAAGGGATTAATATCCAACATATATAAACTGCTCATACAACTTAACATCAAAAACACAAACAAGGGGCGGTCCCAAGATGGCAGAGGAATAGGATGGGGAGATCACTTTCTCCCTCACAAATACATCAGAAGATCATCTTCATGTGAAGCAACCTCCACAAAACAACTTTTGAAAGCTGGCAGAGGACCCCAGATACCCAGAAAGTTAAACGAATCTCTGAAATGAAGTGGGACAAAAGATAATGATGAAAAAAGAGGCAAAGGATCTGGGAAAGATACCCATCCCAGGGAGGGAGTCATGAATAAGGAGAAGTTTCCACAGAAAAGGAAACTCTCTCACAGGTGGGGTCTGGGGATCTTTGGAAGTTCAGAAGGCAGCATAATGAGAAAAAAAGAAAAAAAACAAAAAAAAAACAAAACACAGAATTCTGCCAAATGGCAATTACCAGCAGAAAAGTGGCTCATACACTCATGTTCAACCACAGTGAGTGGGAGCTGAGTGTAGAGGTGTAGGCTGCATCTCAAAGGTCCTTAGTAAGGACCGAGGTTGAATGCCGAGGACTCTTTGAGGGGCTAATGTGACATAATAACTCAAACTGTAGGAACTCCAGAAAGACAAAGAAAAACAAAGGACCTTTCTTGCAGGAAGGCCATAACATGCACTGTCATGACTGAGTGAACAAAAAAGGAGAGCAAGCCAGCTGCCATTTATGACCCTCTTCAGAAGCAGAGAGGCAGGTGCATGACAGCCAGAGGTGGAAGTCAAGGGGCCACTGCATCTTGGTTCCAGTGACTGCAACTCCCGCCAAGCTGTGACCAGGCTGCCAGTTGCTAACCACATCTTCCTAGAATCCTGGATGGTTCATATCAGCCAGGAATCTCACAGACTGAGGCCAGCTCCCCTGAAGAGACACATGGGCCACCTGGGAGTTATGATCCCTTCACACCAGAGATCGTGAGAGGCTTGGACCTGGGAAGTACATGCTGTCTTGGGCTGTGGCAACCCCAGTATTTTCTATCCAGCAGAAGTGCTCACCACTTGTTCCAGTGATGTTTGTTTTCAGAGTCACTCCCTCTCCACAGAACAACTGAGACAATGAGCCTGAATAAGTGGTCACTTTTGCCCCCTTGTGCCAGGGCAGAGATTATACACTGAAGATACTTGCAAGCAGAGGAGGCTAACTTAAAGAAAATAAGGGCGAATGCCCCAGAAGTGGTGGGTGCAAAAGGTGAAAAATCCTGCAGTTAAGCTGAGACTGTGCATTTGAGGGGCAACTGTAGACATGAGAACAAATTCAACTTGGAACAAGGGATTATCTGACACTAAAATGACTCACAATGCCCACAACAGTTCCAGAGGAATTCCTAGATTTATCTTTATTATTATTATTTTCTATTTTAATAAATTTTACTATTTTAACTTTTATTATTAAATTATTAATTTTTTTTGCTTTTTCCCTATTATTTTATTTTTTCTGTCATATGGTTCCTTATTACTTTTTTAATTTTTATTTTTATAACCTACTATTATGAAGATCATGGCATCTGGTCCCATCACTTCATGGGAAAGAGATGGGGAAACAGTGGAAACAGTGTCAGACTTTATTTTGGGGGGCTCCAAAATCACTGCAGATGGTGACTGCAGCCATGAATTTAAAAAACGCTTACTCCTTCGAAGGAAAGTTATGACCAACTGAGATAGCATATTCAAAAGCAGAGACATTATTTTGCCGACTAAGATCCATCTAGTCAAGGCGATGGTTTTTCCAGTGGTCATGTATGGATATGAGAGTTGGACTGTGAAGAAAGCTGAGCACTGAAGAATTGATGCTTTTGAACTGTGGTGTTGGAGAAGACTCTTGAGAGTCCCTTGGACTGCAAGGAGATCCAACCAGTCCATTCTGAAGGAGATCTGTCCTGGGATTTCTTTGGAAGGAATGATGCTAAAGCTGAAGCTCCAGTACTTTGGCCACCTCATGCAAATAGTTGACTCATTGGAAAAGACTCTAATGCTTGGAGGGATTGGGGGCAGGAGGAGAAGGGGCCGACAAAGGATGAGATGGCTGGATGGCATCACTGACTCAATGGACGTGAGTCTGAGTGAACTCTGGGAGTTGGTGATGGACAGGGAGGCCTGGCGTGCTGCGATTCATGGGGTCACAAAGAGTCAGACACGACTTAGTGACTGAACTGGACTGAACTGAATACCTTTCTTAAAAATATATTTTTAAAATTAATTTCTTTTTTTATAAATGTATTTTTTATAATGTACTTTTGAGAGTCTAATCTCTATTCTGTGCTGTGCTGTACTTAGTCTCTCAGTGGTGTTCAACTCTTTGTGACCCAATGGACTCCCACCAGGCTCCTCTATTTATGGGGATTCTCCAGGCAAGAATACTGGAGTGGGTTGCCATATCCTCCTCCAGGGGATCTTCCTAATCCTGTGATCAAACCCAGGCCTCCCGCATTTCAGGTGGATTCTTTACCATCTAACCCACCAGGGAAGCCCAATCATTATTCTACATTTTTAAATTTTGCTTTTTGTTATGTTATTAATTTTGTATTTTTATGAGGCTAATTTTTAGTATCCATTTTCACTTAGGGATATGATTACTGGCTTGGTTGCCCTCTTCCCTTTTGACTCTTTCTTTTCTCCTGCTGATTATCTCTATCTCCCTACTCTATCTCCTTCTCTTCTGTATGTAACTCTGTGAATCTCTTTGAGTGTTACTGGCTATGGAGAGTTGTTTCCCTATTAACCTATAGGGGTTGTCCTCTGTGTCAATTTGCTGGAGAAGTCTTGATGCTACTGTAAAAGGGGAACAGAAATCCAGGGACAGGAGGCTTAACTCCAGAATTTTTGACCATTATAGACCTTCTGACTCCAGGGAACATTAATAGATGAGAGACAGTCAATAATGAACAATGAAATAACTGAGACTAAAACTCTCTGGAGGGAATCAACAGTACAGATGTTACAGAACAAGATCTGCAACAAGGTTGCTCTACCCAGCAAAGATTTCACTGAGATTCAAACAGTACAAATGAGGCAGAGGAACGTATAATTGAGATATAAGATGGAATGGTGGAAATAAATGAAGCAGAGTGGGGAAAAAAGAAAAAAAAAGGATAAAAGGAAATGTGAACAGACTCAGAGACATCTCAGTCAATGTTAAATGCTCCAACATTCAAATCATAGCTATCCCAGAAGAAGACAAAAGGAAATGGCATGAGAAAATATTTGAGGAGATAATAATCAAGAACTTTCTTAAAATGAGGAAGGAAAAAGCCACCCAAGTGCAAGAAGCAAAGAGAGTCCCATACAGGATAAACCCAAGGTAAAGCACACCAAAACACATATTAATCAAACTAACAAACGTTAAGCACAAAGAGAAAATATGAAAAACAGCAAAGGAAAAGCAACAAAAAAACATACAAGGGATCCCCATAAGGATAACAGCTCATCTTAGAACAGAAACTCTGTTGCCCAGAAGGGAATGACAAGATATCCTTAAAATTATGAAAGAGAAAAACCTACAACCATGATTACCCAGCAAATATTTCATTCAGATTCAAAGGAGAAATCAAAAGCTTTACATACAAGCAAAAGCAGAGAGAATTCAGCACCAGGAAACCAGTTCTCTAAAAAAATTGCTAAATGATCTTCTTCAGATACGAAGCACAAAAAAGAGTTTATAAAAATGAACCAAAACAATAAAGTAAATGGTAATGAGATCATACTCATCAATAATTACCTTAAACATAAATGAGCTAAATGCTACAAACAAAATACAAAGACTAGCCAAATGGATACATAAATAAAACACCTATAAATGCTACCAACAATCCACCCACTTCAAACCTAGAGACACATAGAGATTGAAAGTGAGGGCTTGGAAAAAGATATTTTGTGCAAATGGAGACAAAAAGAAAGTGGGAGTAGCAAGATTAATATCAGATAAAATAGACTTTAAAGGCCATTTTAAGAGACAAAAAAGGACACTACATAATGATCAAGGGATCAATCCAAGAAGAAGATATAAGAGTTATAAATGTATATGAATCCAGCATAAGAGCATTTCAATACATTAGGCAAATGCTAATAACTATTAAAGGGGAAATTGAGAGTAATACAATAATTGTGGGGGACTTTAATGTCCCACTCACACCAATAAATATGTCTCCCAGTCAGAAAATTAAGAAGGAAATGCAAGCTTTAAAAGATACATTAGACATAATTGATATCCACAGGTCATTTTATCACAAAACAATGGATTTTATCTTTTTCTGAATTGCACATGGAATGGTCTCCAGGAAATATCACATTCTGGGCCAAAAAAAACTCACTTTGCTAAATTAAAAAAAAAAACTGAAATCATTTCAAGCATCATATCTGATCACAATGCTGTAAGATTAGAAATCAACTATAGAAAAAAATATAAAAAACACAAACATATGTAGGCTAAACAACATGCTTCTGAATAACCAGCAGACCACTGAAGATATCAAAAAGGAAATCAAAATATGCTTAGAAACTACTCATAATGCAAACATGAAAACCCAAAATCTATGGGATTCAGTAAAAAGAGAGCTAAGAGGGTAGTTCACAGCAATACAAGACTGCCACAAGAAAAAAGAGAAACATCAAATAAACAACATAAACTTGCATCCAAATAAACCAGAAAAGGAACAGCAACAACAAAAATATCCCAAAGTTAGGAGAAGGAAATAAATCATAAAATTCACAACAGAAATAAATATAAAAGAAACAAAGATGACTACAGCAAAGATCCTAAAAACTCAAAGTTGGTTCTTTGAGAAGATAAATAAAATAGACAGGCAGTTAGCAAGACTCAAGAAAAAAAAGAAGGAAGACTCAAATTAATAAAAATAGAAATGAAAATGGAGAAATTATAATAGACAACACAGAAATACAAACTGTCTTAAGAGACTACTAAGAACAACTACATGCCTCCAAAATGGAAAACTTGGAAGAAATGGAGAAATTCTTAGAAAATTATAACCTTCCAATACTAAACCAGAAAGAAATAGAAAATATGAACAGACCAGTAACTAGGAGAGAAATTGAAACTATAGTAAAAAAATCTTCCAACAAACAAAAGCCAAGGACCAGATGGTTTCACAAGTGAATTCTACCAAAAATTTAGTGAAGAGCTTATAAAAGCATACCAAAAAAAGATATCCATTTTAACCATAGGGGACTTGAGTGCAAAAGTAGGAAGTCAAGAGGTATCTGGAGTAACAGGCAAGTTTGGCTTTGGAGTACAAAATGAAGCAGGGCAAAGGCTGACACAGTTTTGCCAAGAGAAAGCACTGTAAATGTAAGCACTTTAATGTAAAGATGGTCATAGAAAACATACTCTTCAAACAACACAAGAGAAGACATTACCAGATGGTTGACACCAAAATCAGATTGATTATATTCTTTGCAGATGAATAAATAAAAGTTCTATACAGAACACACAAGACCAGGAGCTGACTGTGGCTCAGATCATGAACTCCTTATTGCAAAATTCAGAATTAAATAGAAAAAAGTAGGGAAAACCACTAGGCCATTCAGACATGACCTAAATCAAATCCCTGTGAATATACAGTGGGAGGGACAAATAGATTGAAGGTATCAGATCTGATAAACAGAGTACCTGAATAACTGTGGACGAAGGTTCATGACATTTTAAAGGAGATGGTAACCAAAACCATCCTCAAGAAAAAGAAATGAAAAAAGCAAAATGGCTGTCTGAGGAGGCTTTACAAATAGCTGACTAAAGAAGAGAAGCAAAACGCAAAGGAGAAAAGGAAAGGTATACCCATCTGAATGCAGAGTTACAAAGAATAGCAAGGAGAGATAAGAATGCTTTCCTAAGTGAATAATGCAAGATATAGATGAAAATAATAGAATGGGAAAGACTAGAGATCTCTTCAACAAAATTACAGATACCAGGGGATATTTAATGTAAAGATGGGCACACACACACACACAAAAAAAAAAGCAGAAATGGTATGGACCTAACAAAAGGAGAAAATATTAAGAAGTGGCAAGAGTACACAGAAGAACTATACAAAAAATATCTTCAAGACCCAGATAATCACAATGGTGTGATCACTCACCTAGAGCCAGACATCTTGGACTGCAAAGGTAAGTGGGGCTTAGAAAGCATCACTATGAAAAAAGCTCATGGAGGTGATGGAATTTCTACTGAGCTATTTCAAATCCTAAAAGATGATGCTGTCAAAGTTCTGCACTCAATATGCCAGCAAACAAGGGTGCCCACTCTCATCATTCTTATTCAATATAATTTTAGAACTCCTATCCACAGCAATCAAAGAGGAAAAATAAATTTAAAAAATTCAGATTGGAAAAAGAGTAAAACTCTCACTCTTTACAGATGACATGATCCTCTACATAGAAAAGTGGAAAGATTCCATCAGAAAACTACTAGAGCTAGTCAATGAATTTAGTAAAGTTGCAGGCTTTAAAGTTAATACACAGAAATCCCTTGCATTCCTATACACTAACAATGAAAAATCGGAAAAAGAAATTAAGGAAGCAATCCCATTCACCACTGCAATAAAAAAAATAAAATACTTAGGAATAAATTTGCCCCCAAAAAACAAAAAACTTCTATACAGAAAACTATAAAACACTGATAAAAGACATCAAAAATAACACAAACAGATGGAGAAATATATCATGTTCTTGATTGAAAAGAAGTCAATATAGTGAAAATGAATATACTATCGAAATAAATCTATAAATGCAATACAACCCCTATTAAACTACCAATGTTATTTTTCACAAAACTAGAACAAATAACTTCACAGTTTGTATGGAAACACAAAAGATCTGGAATAGCCAAAGTAATCTTGAGAAACAAGAATGGAACTGTAGGAATCACCCTTCCTGCCTTCAGACTTTACTACAAAGCTACGGTTATTAAGACAGTATGGTACTGGTACAAAGACAGAAATATAAATCAATGGAATAAACACAAAAGTCCATAGATTAATCCATGCACCTGTGGACACCATATCTTTGACAAAGGAAGCAGAAACATACAATGGAGAAAAGACAATCTCTTCAATAAGTGGGGCTTCCAAGGTGGCACTAGTGTTAAAAATAACCATCCTGCTAATGCAGTTCAGTTCAGTTCAGTAACTCAGTCGTGTCTGACTCTTTGTGACCCCATGAATCACAGCACGTCAGGCCTCCCTGTCCATCACCAACTCCCGGGGTTCACTCAGACACACGTCCATCGAGGCAGTGATGCCATCCAGCCATCTCATCCACGGTCGTCCCCTTCTCCTCCTGCCCTCAATCCCTCCCAGCATCAGAGTCTTTTCCAATGAGTCAACTCTTCACATGAGGTGGCCAAAGTACTGGAGTTTCAGCTTCAGCATCATTCCTTCCAAAGAAATCCCAGGACTGATCTCCTTCAGAATGGACTGGTTGGATCTCCTTGCAGTCCAAGGGACTCTCAAGAGTCTTCTCCAACACCACAGTTCAAAAGCATCAATTCTTTGGCACTAAACCTTCTTCACAGTCCAACTCTCACATCCATACATGACCACAGGAAAAAACATAGCCTTGACTAGACAGACCTTAGTCGGCAATGTAATGTCTCTGCTTTTGAATATGCTTTCTAGGTTGGTCATAACTTTCCTTTGAAGGAGTAAGCGTCTTTTAATTTCATGGCTGAAGTCACCATCTGCAGTGATTTTGGAGCCCCCAAAATAAAGTCTGACACTGTTTCCCCATCTATTTCCCATGACGTGATGGGACCGGATGCCATGATCTTCGTTTTCTGAATGTTGAGCTTTAAGCTAACTTTTTCACTCCCCTCTTTCACTTTCATCAAGAAGCTGTTTAGTTCCTCTTCACTTACTGCCATAAGGGTGGTGTCATCTTCATATCTGAGTTTATTGATATTTCTCCCAGCAATCTTGATTCCAGCTTGTGTTTCTTCCAGTCCAGCATTTTTCATGATGTACTCTGCATCTAAGTTAAATAAGCAGGGTGACAATATACAGCCTTGACATACTCCTTTTCCTATTTGGAACCAGTCTGTTGTTCCAGGTCCAGTTCTAACTGTTGCTTCCTGACATGCATACAGATTTCTCAAGAAGCAGGTCACGTGTTCTGGTATTCCCATCTCTTTCAGAATTTTCCACAGTTTATTGTGTTCCACACAGTCAAAGTCTTTGGCATGGTCAATAAAGCAGAAATAGATGTTTTTCTGGAACTCTCTTGCTTTTTCCATGATCCAGCAGATGTTGGCAATTTGATCTCTGGTTCCTCTGCCTTTTCTAAAACCAGCTTGAACATTAGGAAGTTCATGGTTCACATATTACTGAAGCCTGGCTTTGAGAATTTTGAGCATTAGTTTACTAGCATGTGAGATGAGTGCAATTGTGTGGTAGTTTGAGCATTCTTTGGCATTGCCTTTCTTTGGAATTGGAATGAAAACTGACCTTCTCCAGTCCTGTGGCCACTGCTGAGTTTTCCAAATTTGCTGGCATATTGACTGCAGCACTTTCACAGCATCAGCTTTCAGGATTTGCAACAGCTCAACTAGAATTCTATCACCTCTACTAGCTTTGTTCGTAGTGATGCTTTTTAAGGCCCACTTGACTTCACATTCCAGAATGTCTGGCTCCAGATGAGTGATAACACCATCGTGATTATCTGGGTCATGAAGATCTTTTTTGTACAGTTCTTCTGTGTATTCTTGCCACCTCTTCTTAATATCTTCTGATTCTTTTAGGTCCATATCATTTCTGTCCTTTATTGAGCCCATCTTTGCCAATGCAGGAGACTTATAAAAGTTGCAGGTTCGAACTTTGGGTAGTAAAGATCCCCTGAAGAAGGGCTTGGCAAACCACTCCTTATTCCTGCCTAAAGCATTACATGGACAGAGGATCCTGGTGGGTTACAGTTCTTGGGGTCACACAGAATAGGACACTATTGAACTGACTTAGCAGGCACACATGGGAAAACTGGTCAGCTATGTGCAAAAGAAACCCATGGTGGATTCATGTTGAGTTATGGCAAAACCAATACAATATTGTTAAATAATTAGCCTCCAATTAATATAAATAAATTTATATTAAAAAAAGAAGAAACTAGAACACTTTCTAACACCATACACAAAAGTAAACTCAAAATGGATTAAAGACCTAAATGTAAGACTGGAAACTATAAAGCTCTTAGAGGAAAACTTAGGCACAACACTCTCTGACATTAATCACAAGATACTCTATGACCCACTTCCTAGAATATTCTAAATAAGAACATAAATAAACAAATGGCACTTAATTAAACTTAACATCTTTTGTACAAGGAAGGAAACTATAAGCAAGGTGAAAATACAGCCCTCAGAATGGGTGAAAATAATAGCAAATGAAACAACTGACAAAGAGTTAATATCCAAAATATACAAGTAGCACATGTAGGTCAATACCAAAAAAATGAACAACCTAACAAAAAGTAGGCAAAAGACGTAAGCACACATTTCTCCAAAGAAGACATACAGATGGCTGACAAACACATGAAAAGATGCTCAACTTTGCTCATTATTAAAGAAATGTCAATCAATACCACAATGAGGTATCACCAGTCAGAATGGCCAACATCGAAAATTCTACAAATAATAAATACTGGAGAGGGTGTCAAGAAAAAGAAACCCTCTTACATTGTTGTTGGCAATGCAAACTGTTATAGCAACTATGGAGAACAATGTGGAGATTCCTTAAAAACCTGGGCAAAGAATTGCTATATGACCCAATAATCACCCTGCTGGGCATACACCTCGAGGAAACCAGAACTGAAAGAGATGCATGTATCCTAATGTTCATTGCAGCACTGTGTATAATAACTAGGACATGAAAGCAACCTAAATGCCCATTGGCTTACAAATGGATAATGAAGTTGTGGCACATGTACACAGTGAAATACTACTCAACTATAAAAAGCAACACATTTGAGTCTGTTCTAATGAGGTGGATGGACCTGGAGCCTATTATACAGAATGAAGCAAGTCAGAAAGAGAAAGACAAATACTTTGTATTTAAGCATGTATATGGAATTTAGAAAAATGGTAGTAATGATCCTGCATGCAGGGCAGCAAAGGAAACAGATGTAAAGAACATACTTTTGGACTCAGTGGGAGAAGGCAAGGGTGGAATGATTTGAGAGAACAACATTGAAACATGTACATAACCATATGTATAATAGATTACCCAGTGCAAGTTTGAATGCATGAAGCAGAGCACCCTAAATGGGTGCTCTGGGATGACCCAAAGGGATAAGTTGGGGAGGGAGGGTGGTTCAGGATGGGAGGGACAAATGTGTACCTGTGGCCAATTCATGTTGATGTATGGCAAAAGTCATCATAATATTGTAAAGTAATTATCCTCTGATTGAAATAAATAAACTAAGTTAAAAAAAAAAAAAACACAAACAACACAATTTAAAAATGGGCAGAACTGAATAGACTTTTTTCCTAAAAGAAAATCTAGATGGCCAAAAGGCAAGTGAAAGGTTTTCAACATCACTGGTCATCAGACAATGGAAGTCAAAATCATAGTGAGGTATCACTTCACACCTGTCTGAATGGCTATCATTGTAAAGAACATATATAACAAATGTTGGTAAAAATGGGGAGAAGACAGAACTCTTGTACACTGTTGATAGGAACATAAATTGGTGCTGCCATTGTAGAAAGCACATGGAGTTTCCTCACAATAACTAAAAATAGAACTACCATATGACCCAACAATTCCATGACTTTGCATATATCTGAAAAATAAAAAAAAACACTAATTGAAAGATATACATGCACCCAGTTTTCATATTTATAATTTCAAAGATATAGAAACAACCTAAAGTATCTGGTGTTTGTCAGCAGATGACTGGACAAAGAATATATACATCAAATCTTCCAAGTCGATATATGTGGCTGCAAATTTCAAATTTTTGTTCTTTTTTTATGGCTGAATAGCATTCTATTGTGGAGAAGGCAATGGCACCCCACTCCAGTACTCTTGCCTGGAAAATCTCATGGATGGAGGAGCCTGGTAGGCTGCAGTCCATGGGGTCACGAAGAGTTAGACACGACTGAGTGACTTCACTTTCACTTTTCACTTTCATGCATTGGAGAAGGAAATGGCAACCCACTCCAGTGTTGTTGCCTGGAGAATCCCAGGGATGGAGGAACCTGGTGGGCTGCCGTCTATTGGTCACACAGAGTCAAACACGACTGAAGCGACTTAGCAGCAGCAGCAGTAGCAACATTCTATTGTGCATGAGTATGTGTGTGTGTGTGTGTGTGTGTGTGTATACAAATTTTAAATTTTTGTTCTTTTTTATAGCTGAGTAGTGTTCTGTTGTGTGTCTGCCTGTCTCTGTGTGTGTATATATATATATATATGTGTGTGTGTGTGTGTGTACACACACACATATATACAAATATATACATACATACTCATGTATATACAAACACATAACAGAATACTACTCAGCCATAAAAAAGAACAAAAATTTGAAATTTGCAGCCTCAGAGATGGACTTGGATGACATTATGCTAACTGGAATAAGTCAGGAAGAAAAAGAGAAATACTCTATGATATCACCTACATATGGAATCTGAAAAATACAATAAACTAATGAAAGTAGCAGGAAAAAAAAAAAAAGACTCATATATAGAGAGAACAAATTAGTGGTTACCCGTGGAGGAAGGAAGGAGCAATAGTGGTTAGAGTAGTGGGAATACAAAAACAATTGGGGGCATATGTTGCATTTTACTACTTAGCCACTCCATGTCTTTTGATTGGAGAAAGACCTTGATGTTGGGAAAGATTAAGGGCAAGAGGAAAAAGTGACCACAGAGGATGAGATGGTTGGAGGCCATCTTCAACTTAATGGACATGAGTTTGAACAAACTCCAGGAGATAGTGAAGGACAGGGAAGCCTGGCATGCTGTAGTTCATGGGGTCACAAAGAGTCAGACACTACTTAGTGACTGAGCAACAAGATTGCTGATATAGAAGGATTCACTTTACTATTTTTAGTTCATTTTTTAATTCTTTTGTAGATCGTTTATTTCTTCTTTTCTTCTTCTCTTGGTGTGTTTCCCTGTGATTTGATGACTTTTTTGTGTGGTATGCTTTGATTCCATCTTTTTTGTTGTTGTTCCTTTGATTGGATTTCTAATCCAATTGGATTGGATTTCTAATTTGTAATGATTTATATTCCAGCTTACTTCTTATGTCTTCTGCTTGGTTGGTTGAGACTGATATTGAAGTTCTTTATTGAATTCTTCAGTCCATTCATTGTATTATTCAACTCTAGGATATCTATTTTTCAATATTTATATTTCTTTTTTTAATTTAAGTTTATTTATTTTAATTGAAGGCTAATTACTTTACAATGTTAGATTGGTTTTGCCATACATCAACATGAATCCACCACGGGTGTATATTTCTTTGTTGATCTAGTCATTTTATCTATGCATTGTTTTTCTGATTTCATTTAGTTATTTATCTGGGTGTTCTTGCAGTTCACTGAACTACTTTATTTTTTTTTTTCTAAAAAGATTTTGTTGATTTATTAGCTATCTTATTGTTTCTTGTTTCTGCCTTTTAAGATTTTAAACTGAAATTAGAAGTGAGTCCTTATATATAAATCAGATATTTTTTTTCTCACGTGAGCCCTACTCAGAAGGTAAAAACAGCTTTGAACAATCCAAGTTCTCCTTCCTTTCAACCCAGTTTCCTTTAAATAAATCATTATGAATTTTTGGTCAGCTTTAGTTTTCCATTTATTTATGGTCAGTTATTAGAGTTTTACTCATTTCCATTAGTGGTGTCATGTTTGCTTGATTCTTCAAGATCCTTTATTCTTTGTAGTGGAATCTGTGCATTTGAGTAATCTGTTCTTCCAGAGTCAAAGCTTCGCTTTAGCAAGTAAATCCCTTAACCTGTAAGCTCAGTTTGGGATTCTGGTTTGGTCAGTTGGTAGCATTCATGGGCAAGTTGGTCTTGTTACAGGGATTTTTAGTCAGGCAAGGCCAATCTCCATGCCCTGAAGTCAGTGGAATGCTTATGTCTATACTCCATAGTTGGCTGGGTCTGCTGGCTGGGCTCTATGTTCATGTAGGGCCCCTGAGTATGCTTCTTCGTTGGATGGGAATAATGGATGTTCTTTATGGTGAGGTGAGACAACTAGCTGGGCTCTGAAATCACGTTTGCTTAGGTGAGGTCACAGGCTATGTTCACTGACAGGGCTTTGTCACTGGTTGGACTCCATGATCGGAGAAGGGAATGGCACTCCACTCCAATACTCTTGCCTGGAAAATCCCATGGACAGAGGAGCCTAATGGGCTGCATTCCATGGGGTCGCTAAGATTCGGACATGACTGAGTGACTTCACTTTCACTTTTCACTTTCATGCATTGGAGAAGGAAATGGCAACCCACTCCAGTGTTCTTGCCTGGAGAATCCCAGGGACGGGGAAGCCTAGTGGGCTGCCGTCTATGGGGTCGCACAGAGTCAGACATGACTGAAGTGACTTAGCTGGACTTCCTGATTGGGCAAGGTTATAGGCTTGGTTGCATTGCTAGTTGGTTGGAGTCTCAAGCTATGACCTATTATTCAGGGCCAAAGCTACCCCAGGAGTTGGAGAGGGTCACAGGCTATGCTCTGCTATTAGGCAACACCACCGGCTGGATTCTCTGATCAAGAGACATCTCCTGCTATATTCTCTATTTGAGTGGGACTATGTTTTGTGCTCTGCAGTTTTGTAGGGTTAACGTCCAGGTTCCCAGTTAATCAGAGTCAGTGGTTGGGCTCTCTGCCTGGGCAAAGTCACAGACTATGTTCAGCAAAAGGGCAAAACTTTCAACTGGTCTCTGCTGTGGAGTGGGGCTATAATCTGGGCAGTATATTAGACTGGGCTCCAGTGTCACTGCTAAAGCTTCTTTGTTATGCTGGACCAGAAGTTATACTTGACTTTGAGGATGGGCTGCTGACTTGGCTCCTTACAGAAATAGGGATATAGGATGGGCTCCACAGCTGCCTGGGCTCTCTGGCCAATTTTCCTTGTTGTACAGGATGAGAGACATGCAGTATATGGGCAGAGCTCATATTTGGATCTCTTTCCAAGAAAGGTCATAGAATGAACACCAAGGCTTGTACAACTCATTGGCTAGGGAAAAAGATCAGCCATAACTGCTAGTCAAGCCTCTTAGCTGGTTGGGGCCAACTGATGTAGCTTTGGAGATGAACAGAATCACTATCTGGGATCTCTGCTCTTCTGCCACTGCAAGCGGGAGTGTAGCTCATGAAGATATGAGCACTGATTGCTGAAAGTCCTTCCTCTTGTCTCTGTTTCTATCTTACCCTCAGTATTCGAGTTCCACAGATTCTCTCAATGATCTTTACAATGTGATTAACTAGCGGGCTTCCTGGGAAGCATCTAGCAACACTAGAAGAGCTGGATGTCCACCTTAGGCTCTCTTTTTCTAACTGGAGAAACTTTAGGACCAGGGGTCCCTCTTGGTGTGGCACTAGCCTGGAGAAGGAGTGATGCAGTTACAGTATAGCCACTCTTATTCTTCCAATGCTCTCCTTCTTAGTCTCTGTGGCTCAGGGTTGTACTTCTGCCTACATCTTGAATCCTGGGATTTTCACAATGGCCTTTTGTCTATGGATAGTTGCAAGTTCCCTTTCTTGTGAGGTAGACAGAAGTTGGGACTGATCAATGTCACCATCTTGGTGATGTCACTTCCTAGAAGAAAATAGGAAAAAAGCTCCTTGATGCTAATCTTGTCAATAGTTATGTTGTATATGACACAAAGAGCATAGGCAACAAAAGATAAATTAAACAATTGGAGCTACATAAAATTAAAAAGCTTCTGTACAACAAATAAAATAATTGATAAAATAAAAAGTCAACTTATGGAATATGAGAAAATATTTCCAAATTTTATAAATATATATATATATATCCAAAATACATAAGCAACTCATAAACTTAGTTGTTTACAAAAATTAAAAGTGAGCAAAAATCTGAATAGACATTTTCCCAAAGAGAACAAACATGAAAATGTGCTCAAAATCACCAATTTTCAGGTATATGGAAATCAAACCCACAGTTATATTACCTCACATCTGTTAGGATGGCTATTATCAAAAAGACAAATAAAAAATATTGGAGAGGATGTGGAGAAAAAGAAATCCTAGTGCATTATTGGTATGGATGTAAATTGGTAAGGTCATTATGGAAAATAATATAAAAGATCTACAAAAATAAAATTGTAATTGCTATATTATTCAATAATCCTACTCCCGAGTATACATCTAAAGGGAACAAAGTTAATATCTTAAATATCTACTCTTCCATGTCCTTTGTAGCATTATTCACAATAGCCAAGATATGGAAAAATATGTGTATATTTCTTTAGTTTTTTTTTTTTTTTTTTTTAAGAGTCTTCTGAGGTGGAACACAGGAAATATGGGAGAAAACGACAAAAGGTGAGACTAAGAATATTACACTATTCCTAATGAAGTAGATATTCATAGAAATTTTTATTTAAAAACTATCTTTGTCAGATTTATATCTTAGAAAATAACTCTTACTGCAATGTACAGAATGTGAGGGAAATAAAATCACGAATTAGGAGACTATTATCACAGTTCATTAAAAATATTGAAAGACAATTTGCATTAAAGAGGGAGAAGATGGACTAGTTTTCAAAAATAACCAAATGATTGGTGACAAAAAGGAAAAGAAATGTCAAAGATTACTCTCAGGTTTCTTATTGGGTAGATTGAGAGGATGGTAAAACATAAGCAGTATAGGAGAAAAAGGATTTGAGGCTTTTTTCTTTAGTGAGAAGGGCAGTGGAGATTGACAGATAATGAGGCATTTTATAACATGATGAGTTTGGGATACCTGCAGGACACTGAATTAGAGGTGCTCAGTTTGCTGAACGGTAATTATGAGTCTATTGCTCCAGAAAAAGCTATTAGATTATGATAAACTCTTCCATGCTTATGGATACATAAGTGAAATTTAAAGGCATGTATATTACTGAGATCAGTCAATATAGTGAGAAGATAAAAGAGTGGAGACTTTGGGATATGCTAGATGGTAAAGCGTCTGCCTACAGTGTAGTAGACCTGGGTTCGATCCCTGGGTTGGGAAGATCTCCTGGAGAAGGAAATGGCAACCCACTCCAGTATTCTTGCCTTGAAAATCCCATGGATGGAGGAGCCTGGTAGGCTACAGTCCATAGGGTCACAAAGAGTTGGACACGACTGAGTGATTTTCCCTTAGTAATGAAAAAAAAAAAAAAAAAGGAGTTCAAAAAGAAAACTAAGAACATGTACAAAGAGAATAAGTGCTTGGAAAAAAAGCATGTCATAGAAATCAAAATGAGAATATATTGCAAGGAAAAAGTGATCAAAAACATCACATATGACAGTGATAAAGAATGACTGAAAAGAATACCACTCAATGAGTCAAGAGATGAAGATATCCCAGTAGCAATGAGCACACCTTATAGCCAGATACTGGTCTCTGATATCATTCTCCTCTAAAACGAACCAGAAGCTCTTTGGAGAAATCGCTGATTACTGGGTCATGATAGGTAAAAAATGTGTGAATGTGACATGAAGTAAGGAATTACTAAAAATATAATAGGGCTGTTTTAATCCAGTAACCATCTTGAAAGGAGGTTTCCCTAGCCAAATCTAGAAAAATATGAACACAAAAATAATTAAATATGGTGATGAATTATAAACTATCGGAAGCATTATCATGAATCTAATATCAATAAAAAATTGAAAAATAAATAAATAGCTTGATAAATATCAGGAGTGGAGGAGAATTCTTACATTAAATTGCATAGGCTGATAGACAAATACACATGGAGATCTAGAGTTGGAAAATCATCTTTTTGTAATCATCATAATAAAGATTTGATCAGGAAATAAATAACAGATGCTAAATCTAGAGGGAAATTTTGACAAGTAACAAGATGGTTGCATGATCTGTTAGTTGCAAAAGTGAAAAAAAATCACAATAATTATACAGTGGAGAAATTCGATAACACTTGAACAAATTATCAAAATTAACATTAGTAACAAGAGACAGATGGACACTGTGGGCCTCCAGATGTGATATCCTGAAGTGGACACAATATCTCCTGTGGGGTATTAAAACAAGAATGTGTAGTCTGAATCTAACCTAAAGAAAAATCAGACAAACCTCAAATGAGGAACATTCTGCTTATCTTCATAAATGTTGGTTTTAATAAAAGCCTATGAAAAGCTATGAAAATGTGTAGATTAAAGGAGGCTAAAATGTCATGACAGCTAGGTGTAATATTTGTTCCTAGATTATATCCTTTGCTATAGGAGTAAAAATGTCTAAAAAATATATCATTGGGTCATATGACAAAACTGACACAAAGAATAGATTACTATATTTATCTCCAGTTTTACTGGTTGATTACTATTGCGTGTTTTTGTAATAAAAAAAAAAACTCTTTTAATAGAAAATACAGACAGAAGTATTTAGTGGTAAAAGGCCAGAGAATGAACTGTTTACAGTTGGTGAAATTAAGTAAATGTATATGAATGTTCTTTGTAATATTTTTATTTTTATGTAACTTTTATTTAAGCTTGAAATTATTTTCATTTAAGAAATTTAAGAAAAGAATATAGTAGGTCTAATATAAAAGCAGAGATTTGGTAAATTTTGTCAGAGCAGTTTTCATGGTATGATGGAGCTGCCAGTGTATAAAGTGGGTGGGTTCATTGGACTTCCCTGGCAGTCCTGTGGTTAAGACTCTGTGCTTTCAATGCAGGGGAGGGGGCTTTGATCCGTGACAGGGAACTAAGATTTCTCATGCCACATGATTCAGTATTTTTTTTTTTTTAATTTTGAAAAAAATAATAGAGTGTTTGGACTTATTGAAGTTGTAAGGAGGCAAAAAATATATAGGCTTTTCTTGCAAGAACTGTAGTAGTTATGGAAACAGGGGTGAAAAGTGGTAATCTGAGGCAGAGGTAGGTTTAAGGAGAAAAATTTGAGGATGTGCTGAGTATTTTAGACTTAGGAGAAGATGATGTTACAGATATTACAAAATATATTTATATATAAGAGTGCAGAATTTAGAGATCAAATTGCAGAAATTAGCATTGGAGAGAAGAAGACATTACTTTTGGGGAAAGAGGTAAAGAATGTTCAAGGTAGATAAGTACGAAGGTTAAAAAAAGTGGATCATGAAATTTTACTCCTGATATACACTTTTTTTTTTCCTTTTCTGTATGTGAGGAAGAACGGAGGTTGGTTAGTTGTATTTCCTTAATACTGGACAGCTGAGAGTCATTTTTCAAGACTCATCTTTCCTTGTTTGCAATTTTAGCAAATCTAACCAATGATGGTAATTATTGCAGCATAAAATATTTTTAAATAAAAATATTAGTACTTTCTTAGTACTGAAGATTGTACATATTGCATAGGACATAGGATTGCTTTAGAATTTTAACTGTGTTCATATTTTTAATTGGAGGATAATTGCTTAGCAGTGGTGTGTTGTTTTTGCTATACATCAGTCATTGGTATACACATGTCCCCTCCCTCCACCCTCCATCCTCCCACCCCATTCATGCCCTCTAGGTTGTCACAGAGCACCAAGCTTAGCTCCCTATGTTATACATTAACTTCCCATTAGCTATCTATTTTAGCTAATGTATACATTTCAATATATACATTTCAGCGCTACTCTCTCAAGGCATCCTACTCTCTCCTTCCCCAACTGTGTCTGTAAGTCTGTTCTCTATGTTCAGTCTCTATTCTGGCCCTACAAACATGTTCATAAATGCCATTTTTCTAGATTCCATATGCATGCATGCTAGGTCGCTTCAGTCGTGTTCAACTCTTTATGACACTATGGACTGTAGCCTTCCAGGCTCCTCTGTCCAAGGGACTCTCCAGGCAAGAATGAGGGAATGAATTGATATGCCCTCTTCCCAGGGATGTTATTGATCCAGGGATCAAACCTGTACCTCCTTTATTTGAGGTAGATTCTTTACCACTGAACTACCAGGGAAATCCAGATTTCATATACATGCATTAATTTATGATATTTGTTTTCCTCTTTCTGACTTACTTCACTCTGTATAACAGGCTCTAGGTTCATCAGCCTCAGTAGAAGTAACTCAGATGTGTTCCTTTTTATGGATGAGGCGCATTCTTTTGTATATATGTACCAAAACTTCTTTATCCATTCATCCATCAGTGGACATCTAGGTTGCTTCTATGTCCTAGCAATTGTAAATATTGTTAAGGTAAATATTTGTGTACATGTGTCTTTTTTCAATTCTGGTTTCCTTGGGGTATATGCCTGGAATTCGAATTTCTGGGTCACATGGTAGTTTCATTCCTTTTTTTTTTTTTTTTT
>SJXO01003432.1:200386-213818 GCA_006408615.1 Connochaetes taurinus | reverse complement strand
GGGGGGCGGTTGGGTGGGGGTGTGGGTAGGTGGGTGTGTGTGCATGGCCACCGGAGGTGCCCCTGCCCCGCCCCACCTCGTCCTCTCACAGGGGTTGGTCCCCAGTGAACACCCACCCTCTTCTGCCCCAATGTGTCTCAGTCCCCGCTTCTAGAGGGCCTCGCCCTGAACAGGCTCCACTGTGAGCCCGGCTGTCCTGAAAGATGTGAGGGGGAGGGAGACGGGTTGGGGGTTCACTTGACTCCCCTGTCCCCTGCGCCCTTTATGTGGCCACTGGGCCTCTGACCTGGGAGCCAGGGTCGCTGCCGTTCAAGCCCACAACCCCACTGGGGCTCCCGTCTGACTCTGCACCCGTCCCCCTGTGGACAGGCGTCCACCCTGGGAAAGGAAGTGCAGGTGGCAATGCCAGCAGCCACCCTGACAGGGTCTATACCTTATGGTCATGAATTAATTATTCTAAGTTAATGAATAACCTATTTTCAGAGGCTCACAGAAACAATTCTGAGACTCCGTGATGGCAACGTTAGCACATTTGCACGAAAACTGAGACGACAATCTGAAAAAAGGAATTAATCAAAGTTTCACATTCCTGTAACTGGTTTATTTGAAGCTTACCTGTCAAACAGAGAACAAGCCATAACAATACGAATATTGATGAGTTCAGCTTCATAGGGAAAGACTCTAATAAGCTCAATCTTTATGCACTTATTTGGAACCAATTTACTAGATATATTAAGCAAATAACATGCAGAGCATTATGTGGTTTCCCGCTATTTGTCTTAGAAGAAGGGACAGAATATAGGTGTGTTACTTTCACTTAACGTTTGCGTGTACTCTACACAAACACATACACATATGACATACACTTGTTTATATAATCCTACGCTACTTTTGGAAACACACAACTGACACGGAGGTCACTGGTGGTCTGAGGAGGGACGTGAGTGGTCTTAGGGCAGGGATGGAAGGGAGACTTCACTACACGAGATTTTACACTTCTTTGCTTAGAACCATATGCAATTATTGGGAAAGACTGAAGGCAAAAGGAGAAGGGGGTGGCAGAGGATGAGATGGTGAGATAGCATCACCGACTCAAGGGACACGAATCTGAGTAAACTCCGGGAGAGAGTGAAGGACGGAGGAACCTGGCATGCTACAGTCCACTGGGTCACAAAGAGTTGGACACGACTTAAAGACTGAACAACAGCAGTATGCAATTACTGTGTACTGAGAAATAAATTAAGATTCAAGAGCAAATTCAAAGACAAGCAGCAACACACCACTAGTGTACACTACGTTCATCAGGATCCAGGGCGTTTGGGGAAATACTCAGGGAGTGTGGGCATGGGTGGTTTACACTGTCACATAATTTTTAAAAATCTTATGAGTGGCTCTCAAGCTCAATTTCCAAACCTCGAATACGCATTTGGAAGGAAGCGAACACAGCACAGCCGGAGCTGGGTGGCTTCTCTGAATGATGCCCATGGGGCCCTCGGGCTTAGCGTTCATCCAGGCCAAGCTTAGCAGCAAAGAGCGAGGTGACAGGCTCATCCCCAGTTTCCAGGGCCAGGTCGTACGCCGTCTGGCCTCTTGCGTTCTTCTTCTGGACACTGGCGTTGCATCTGTGAAGGAAAATGGGGGTGAGCTGACGGATTCCAGTCCCTGAGCCTTAGGGCCTGACTTCTCCCTGCTGCTGAGGCTCCTGGGCCCCCGTCCCAAACTTCCCCCGAGAGGCCACCATGACCCAGCCCTCAAGGGCGGCTCTACCCTGAGCCCTTCTGACGGGCTCTGCGATCTCACGCATCCAATGCCAGTCCCGACAGAGGGTTCCCATAGCCTCCACAACCCACAACCAGGTGGATTTAAGGGGGGCAGCATTTTCATTGTGCTTTGAAAAGCCCTTAGTGCCTTGGGAGCCGTGGTCGGATGGTGGCCCCCATTCACTGGGTCAGCTGTTCGGGCACCAGGACCCCCTGAAATCCTCACAGATCAACAGGGGGATCACCGTGACAGTTGGAGTGTCCCCCAGAGGCCAAGGAACATACCCCAGTAAGGCAGCGATGCACTCCCTTCCTGCCCGGCCAAGCAGAGCTGCTTCATGAAGAGCTGTATTTTGGAGCCTGTTTGGGTGGGAAAAAATCCCTGGCTAAATCCTTGGTTAGCATCCTCGAGAGACTGGAGAGGGGCAGGCACAACGGGGCCTTGGTTTCACCCATGACCTACTTAACTAACCCAGGAAAATCTCTTGACTCTCCCCTTTCTGCTCCTTTCTTTGGAAGATTAGCAGGGTAAGCTTTGATATCAGAGAGAAAGATTTATAGTGAGAAATCTCATAAGGATCTGGTTTGTAGTCAATTTATACTAATAAACACTATGTTGGTATATTTTCTGCAAGAGTTCATGGAATGTGTGGGACGTGGTCTCACCCTTGGCTTGAATCCTGGCGACTGTCCTGTGACAATAACCTTTCAGGGCTGAGGCTCCTATTCTTGTGTGGGGACGATGACCTTGGCTTCAGTGAGTGTGGCTTGTGTGGTATGAAAACAAACACCAGCCTTAGAGCCCTTAGGACAGGCCTGAGAGGTCAGACAGCATATTTTGCCATGTGCCAGACTCTCTCTCCACGTTGCCTGGTCAGCGTGGCCCAGTGAGGGAGCAGTGGCTGTCACAGTGGAGGAAGGGGTGGTACCTGCATTCCAGAACTCACGAAAGGCTCCTGATCAGAGGTGGCAGGAGTGATGGAAGGTGGGAGTCATGGCTGGAGACAGAAATGAGATGAGCAGCTGAAGGTCTGCATTCTCCTGGCCCCTGGTCCTTCCCTCGACACCACCACCCTGTCCCCTGCACGTGCAGATGTATCTGCAGCCATAAACGTATCCCAGTGGAGAAAAAGTGTGGTGGCCTCTTTTCTGAAGATGATACATGGAGCCTCTGATGAGAACCAGGTCAGCAACTCCCATGCCCAGAGGGAAGCCTTCCACTTGTCCCAGCCTGAGAGTAGCTTCACACACTCGCCAAGCCCCCCGTCATTTGATAAGCTCCTGCTATATACACAGAATTCCCACCCACCTAGCCCATTTCCCATTCGCAAACCTGAATGGATGATAAAGGATTGTGCACATCTGAGAAAAACTGGCAGCATCAAAGAGAAAAAAGCCGAGACACAGAAACATGAGAAATTTAAAATGACTGAAGACAACATAAGACAAAAACAGAGGCTGTGAAGAAGCAGCAATCAGAACCAATAGGCACTCTTAGAAAGTAAACTTCCAGATGTTCAAGTTGGATTTAGAAAAGGCAGTGGAACCAGAGATCAAATTGCCAACACCCGCTGGATCATAGGAAAAGCAAGAGAGTTCCAGAAAAACATCTACTTCTGCTCTATTGACTATGCCAAAGCCTTTTACGGTGTGGATCACAACAAACTGTGGAAAATTCTTAAAGAGATGGGAATACCAGACCACCTTACCTGCCTCCTGAGAAATCTGTATGTAGGTCAAGAGGCAACAGTTAGAACTGGACATGGAACAACAGCTGCTGCTGCTGCTGCTAAGTCACTTCAGTTGCGTCCGACTCTGTGTGACCCCATAGACAGCAGCTCACCAGGCTCCCCCGCCCCTGGGATTCTCCAGGCAAGAACACTGGAGTGGGTTGCCATTTCCTTCTTCAATGCATGAAAATGAAAAGTGAAAGTGAAGTCGCGTAGTCGTGTCCAACTCTTAGTGGACTGCAGCCCACCAGGCTCCTCTGTCCATGGGATTTTCTAGGAAAGGGTACTGCAGTGGGTTGCCACTGCCTTCTCCTGGAACAACAGACTGGTTCCAAATAGGGAAAGGAGTATCTCAGGGTTGTACACTGTCACCCTGCTTATTTAACTTATATGCAGAGTATATCATGTGAAATGCTGGGCTGGATGAAGCATAAGCTGGAATCAAGACTGCTGGGAGAAATATCAATAACCTCAGATATGCAGATGACACCACCCTTATGGCAGAAAAGAAAGAAGAACTAAACAGCCTCCTGATGAAATGAAAGAGGAGAGTAAAAATGATAAAAAGTGAAAATATTAAAACTCAACATTCAGAAAACGAAGATCATGGCATCTGGTCCCATCACTTCATGGCAAATAGATGAGAAACAACAGAAACAGTGACACTTTATTTTCCTGGGCTCAAAAGAAAATCAAAAGAATTGATTCTTTTGAACTATGGTGTTGGAGAAGACTCTTGAGAGTCCCTTGGACTGCATGGAGAGCCACCCAATCAAACGTAAAGGAAATGAGTCCTGAATATTCATTAGAAGGACTGATGCTGAGGCTAAAACTGCAATACTTTGGCCACCTGATGCGAAGAACTGACTTATTAGAAAAGACCATGATGCTGGGAAANGGTGTTGGAGAAGACTCTTGAGAGTCCCTTGGACTGCATGGAGAGCCACCCAATCAAACGTAAAGGAAATGAGTCCTGAATATTCATTAGAAGGACTGATGCTGAGGCTAAAACTGCAATACTTTGGCCACCTGATGCGAAGAGCTGACTTATTAGAAAAGACCATGATGCTGGGAAAGATTGAAGGCAGGAGAAGACAGGGATGCCAGAGGATGAGATGATTGGATGGCATCACTGACTGGATGGACATGAGTTTGAGCAAACTCCGAGAGTTGGTGATGGACTGGGAAGCCTGGCATGCTGCAGTCCATGGGGTCACAAAGAATTGGACACAACTGAGCGACTGAACTGAATTGAGAAAGTAAAAAAGCTGACTGTTGAAATAAAGAGTAGTTCGCGAGAGAGCCAAGAAAACCTCTTTAAACAGAGAGAAAAGGGGAGATGAAAAATATGGGGAAAGAAATTTAAAAAGACAGATAGAGGGGGTCAATCCAAGAGGCCCACCATTAACTCATAAGAATTTTGCAGAGGCATTAGAAAAAATAGAAGAAACTTCCCCTGAAAAGACACATGACTTTTCAGACTGAAAGGGCCACCTGGATGAGTGAACAACAGTACATCAAAAAAATACCCATGTGAAATCTCAGAACATCAGTGATAAATGCTTCCAGGAGGAACCAAGAGCTCACAAATAAGGAAGAATTGGCTGTAGCATTTGCATGGGCTATGCTGGATGCTAGAAATCATCAGAACAAGGCTTACTAAGACTTGAGGAAAAATCATTTTGAATACAGGAATTAATATCAAGATATTAGTCAAGAGTAAAGACAAAAGAAAGTCATTCTTGACATTCAAGGACTCAAAAGTTTTTTCTACATATCCTTTCTGAAGAGGTTACCTAAGCCCACACTCCAGACTGACAAGGGTCAAAACCAAGAAATAAGAAAGAGTGAAGAGTAACTACAGGTGGATTCCAGTGACAAGAAATGCCATGATGACCACTGTGCAGCAGGGCCAGAGAGCTGTCGGGCAAAACCTGACTAATAAGTATGTATATTCTAAGAAGAAAGCCTCTAAGAGGAAAAGCACCGAACAAGTAAGGAACCAGGTAAGATTACAGATGTGGTGAATGTGTGTTCTCTTTCAAATCAGAATAAAACAAAGGCAATCAGAAAGTCCAGGGGAATCAAAGATACACAAAACATGAACAACTTAGTCATGGATTGTGGAAAAAACAAAACACGAAATGTGGCCTGATTTTGAATAATTTATGGTGTGTTAAAAGAATCCATTTGACATTTCTGGTAAGAAAATTTTACTTTCACTGGCCTAAGTGGTGGTGTTTTCTTGAACCAACAAACAATAAAATGTAATCAGAATATAGCAATGAATGATATTTATGTAGCTATTATAATGCAATTACTCTTCATACTTTTCAACCATTGGAATCAACCTATGGATGAAGAATGAACGTCTTAGTTATGTAAACACAAGTAAACATAACTGTGATTCATCCTGTAAAAACTAATCACTGACTAACAGAAGTTGTGGGATGCAAGGGGAAAGAAAGACAGAGGTGAAGATATAGAGCACTAATACATACTTGGCAGAAAGTGAAGAGCAACTAAAAAGCCTCTTGATGAAAGTGAAAGAGGAGAGTGAAAAAGTGGGCTTAAAGCTCAACATTCAAAAAACGAAGATCATGGCATCTGGTCCGATTACTTCAAGGGAAATAGATGGGGAAACAGTATCAGACTTTATTTTTTTGGGCTCCAGAATCACTGCAGATGGTGATTGCAGCCATGAAATTAAAAGATGCTTACTCCTTGGAAGGAGAGTTATGACCAACCTAAATAGCATATTCCAAAGCAAAGACATTACTTTGCCAACAAAGGTCCATTTAGTCAAGGCTATGGTTTTTCCAGTGGTCATGTATGGATGTGAGAGTTGGACTGTGAAGAAAGCTGAGCACCAAAGAATTGATGCTTTTGAACCAGTCCATTCTAAAGGAGATCAGTCCTGGTTGTTCTTTGGAAGGAATGATGCTAAAGCTGAAACTCCAGTACTTTGGCCACCTCATGCGAAGAGGTGACTCATTGGAAAAGACTTTGATGCTGGGAGGGATTGGGGTCAGGAGGAGAAGGGGACAACAGAGGATGAGATGGCTGGATGGCATCACCGACTCGATGGACCTGAGTCTGAGTGAACTCCAGGAGTTGGTGATGGACAGGGAGGCCTGGCATGCTGCAATTGATGGGTTGGTAGAGTTGGACACGAGTGAGCGACTGAACTGAACTGAATATATTTGTACACACAGGTCAGTCAAGCGGTATCACTGAAAGATGATAATCAGTGTAGAGGAGTTCAGGACTATCTTTATTTTCACAGTAATTAGTAAAGAACCCAAAACAGTAACAGAATGATCAAAACGTGATGGTGGGGTCAGCAAGTGTAATCACCATTTATCACAGCAGGAATCAACAGATGCTATCTGAGCGTGCTAGATCAGGAATGACCCGCTTAAGTGTACTGTTTAGTGACAGAGCTATAGCTGACTCCCAGGAGAACTTTGAAATATTTACACTAGTTGTCCTTGAAGACAGAACTGCGGATGAAGAGGTGAAGGTAGCAGAGGCCTGCCAAGCTCTTTCACAGGATGTGGTTTTCTTCAGTAATGTCCACATCTTATTCTGATACAATTGAAAAGTTACTAGGTGTGTATGGATTGTTTTCAGCCATCATACACAGTTTAAGAAATCTTTCTGCCAGCCCAGTCATAAATAAGACAATGTCACTAGGACGGGTCCAGAAATGATGAAACTGGTAAACAAACCTCCTACGCCGCTCTGTACCTGAAGCAAGCCTGTCCCAGACTAACTCTGGCAGCCTCTGCTCTGGTCCTGGGGGATGGTGGGGGTCCTCTCCTGACCACACCACGCTCGACTCTCTTACCTGGCTTTATTTTCCTTGCAGCACTTAGCATTCTCTGCAATGACTCATTCATCTGCTTGTTTATTGTCTGTCTCCTCCACTACACTCTGAGCTCTATGAGGGAGGGGTCTGTCTCCATCACTGCTGTATGTCCACTGCCTAGAATGCTGACCAGCACACAGCAGGTGCTCAGAACCCACTAGTGAAATGAATACACCAATGAAGAGAATGAACAGACAGACAAACTTGGGGAAGGACTGTTGCCTCCTAGACCCGCATGACTTGCAAGAATTGCAGGTAAACATGTCTATGAACCTCTGCCTCCAACGGTGGGTACGGGGAAGCCCCTGCCTGATTCTGGCTCCAGAGTCGGAACTGTCCAGGTGATAAGACTTTCCATTTTCCAGAAAGCGAGAAACTTAGCACTTTCAACTGGTTTTTGCTGCAGCAGAACTCTCAGCACCAAGCCACCCCAGTGGTTTCAGGTCTCATCTAATTTTAGATCTTAGCATTCATGTATGTTCCATTCCACCAGCTCACTTGGCTAAGGACCCTGGTCCCAGGGAAATCGGTGGTGTGATTGGCTAGTTCCTCCTCATCTTTCTTCAGAGGCGAGAAATGAGAATGGCTGTGTGCCTTACACCTGAATTCCCGTGGCTTTCCAAAGATCTGCCTTTGGCTTGAGGCATACAGTAGCTCCTGGCAACTAAGATTTGGGGATCAGCCTTCATATTGCTGGTGGTGGTGGTGGTGGTATTATTATTCGTTTGAGCAGATCAACATCACTGACCTGTGAGGCATGGGGAAAATCCCATGTCGAACAGCACTGCGATCTCCTTACTGAGGGCCACGCTGGGCCGTCTCTTAACATCTCGGTGTTTGTAAGAATGGGCTTTGATCCCTGATACTCAGATGGTGGCACCTGGACCATTGGCCTCTNGATCAACATCACTGACCTGTGAGGCATGGGGAAAATCCCATGTCGAACAGCACTGCGATCTCCTTACTGAGGGCCACGCTGGGCCGTCTCTTAACATCTCGGTGTTTGTAAGAATGGGCTTTGATCCCTGATACTCAGATGGTGGCACCTGGACCATTGGCCTCTCCTGAGAGCTTGTTAGAGATGCAGGATCTCATCCCCGGCCACACCCAGATCCACTGAATGTGCATTTTAACAAGGTCCTTGGGTGATTCATACACATTACAGTATAAGAAGCACTTCTGAAGTTCATCTTCTTAGAGCTTGGGGCATTAAAAAAATACACATGCCCTTTCCTTAATGTGAAAATGTGGAGCTGGGAGGGCTTGGCGACATCTCTTAACAGCAACAGAAGAATTCAGAACTTAAACCCAGTCCTAATACCTTTCTCGGCTATTCTCCCTGGACCCTCTCATCCCCATCTTATGCACTGTCCATCACTGAGCAGTTGACACTTTCCACTCAAATCCTGACAACCCACCTTTTCATTACCACAGCATCGTGACTACTACTACCACTAGACTCCAATCATTGGGCTCCTCTCGGGCACCTCAAAACACTCGTTTCATCCTCCACTAACTCTATGACGTGAGCACAATCACCCCCATTTGACAGATGAGGAGAATACGCTCACTTTCTCCACATTTTGCTCTCTCCTGCCTCCAAAGTGTTGTCACCACGGAAGGCTACCTCTTCCCCTCCCCCCACCGTTAGCAAAATCCCCAGGGGTCACCTTCAAAGTGTGTTTCTCATGAGGTCTTTCAGGTCACAGCTCCTGGGCTCTAAGACACTTGAATTCTTTGTCTACTCCGCACGCGTGTGGGGGCCTCCTGGTGCCCTTAAAGGTGCCAGGGCCACCAGGTCACGTGTGACACAGTGCTTGTTCCTCTCTCGGGGAGCTGAGACCACCTAGTTACACATTCAGGGTGAGGGGGGTACAGCATGCTGGGGGCCTGACCACGGAGGTCTCGGTCACACCGGCCTCCTCGTCCTTCATCCTTCCCGCCTCCCTGGTGGTAGAAGGCTTACCCGTCACTTCACACCCTTGGGTTCTGGGGGCTTCATCACGCATTTCCCATTTGAATTTATTTAGTTACAGGGTCAGAGCATCTCCCAAGTAGACTCCTGACCTCCTGCCTTCAGAGTTCTCCCCAGACTGAGAGCAGAGAGTGTTCAGTTTACTGAATGAAGGTGGTGTGGGGTGAGGGGGGCCGGGGTGCTGATGGCTACATCTTGCAGGTTAGTAATTGATATTTCCTGCATAAGCACAGTCCATTTGGGAAAATGATAAATCTTCATTGTATACTCTGCTCCTCAGACTGACTGACTCCAACACAGCGAGGGCCTGAGATGGAACACACCCTCCTGTCAGAACATCAAGCTGTGAGTTTGTTCCTCTGAGTAGCTAGTCGTCATCATATCAGACCTTCCAGAACATGGTTTTGCACAGCAAGTACACCACGGTACTNCTTCATTGTATACTCTGCTCCTCAGACTAACTGACTCCAACACAGCGAGGGCCTGAGCTGGAACACACCCTCCTGTCAGAACATCAAGCTGTGAGTTTGTTCCTCTGAGTAGCTAGTCGTCATCATATCAGACCTTCCAGAACATGGTTTTGCACAGCAAGTACACCACGGTACTGTGTGAATTCGTGTCATAAAGACACTTTTCTACCAATGCACAGCAATGCAAACTGTTTACCCCGATCTAGGTATCTCGGTGAATCAAGGTACACTCTCTGTGCGTAAATCCTGAATTATCTAACAACACATCTCCACGGTGAACCTCTAAGTACATTGATAGCTGCATTTGCCTCACCTGCCTCCTGGGGCAGAGCTCAGAGGCGCGAAGTTTGAAACTGTGATGAAGCCCAGCTGCCGCCCAAAACAAACCACGTCTCCATGTCCCTCTCCTCGCGAGGCCTTACATCTGTGCTTCTGAAGTTTGCTGGTAAGAGGTATCAGCTTTAGTGGAGGATGTGTATTACTCCTTGGCCATCCACTTTCTCTCCAGGAAATGGTGAAGGACAGGGAAGCCTGGTGTGCTACAGTCCATGGAGTCACAAAAAGTTGGACATGACTGAGCGACTGAACAAGCTTCCCATTCTCACGTCTCCATGTCCCTCTCCTCGCGAGGCCTTACATCTGTGCTTCTGAAGTTTGCTGGTAAGAGGTATCAGCTTTAGTGGAGGATGTGTATTACTCCTTGGCCATCCACTTTCTCTCCAGGAAATGGTGAAGGACAGGGAAGCCTGGTGTGCTACAGTCCATGGAGTCACAAAAAGTTGGACATGACTGAGCGACTGAACAAGCTTCCCATTCTGCTGAGTATGAGTTTATTCTGGTAAGAAAGACACAAACTGGGGAGCCAGAAATCCTAGGGAGGGGCTTTCTACTGCCTGCCAGGCTGCTTAACAGAGGTTACTTCTGTAGAGACCACGTGGGTGACCTCTCTCCATCAGCTCCACCAGCTCGGGGTGGGAAAGAGCATGTGAGTCCTTGTTTGCAAAGGGCCTCTTCTATAAGAAAGTCAGATCTCCGAGGGGCTTGTACCTAAGATCTCAGTGGAGCTTTGAGCTCATGTCCTGGATTGAGCTAAGAGACAGAGGCCAGGAGGACTCAGGCCCAAACATTTCAAATAGCAAATACTAACCAGTCTTAACAGAATTGGCTCTCAGTGGAAAAAATCTGCTTTCTGAACCCCATGCTACATGACCCACAAACTGTTAACAGTAACCAAGACAATGCAGTGGGAAGTGTAAAAGGGCTGTTACACTCAGCCAGACCATACAGCCACGAGCTAGACTTAGTAGAAATGCAAGGAGATCACCCATGGGTAAGAGTCAGTTTACAGAATGACAATAAAGCAAGAATGGGAACTGAGGACACCAAAGAGAAACAGGTCATCTGTTCCATGTCCAGAGTAGCTTTATCCTCTTAGCTGGACTCTTCATAAAGCCAGGACTCATCACACTTAAGCATCGATTCAAAACATGCTTGAGAGATTTTTGTAAATCTCTCAAAACACAAACATTATTCTTAGATGCAATTTAAAAATCCTTGTCTTGGACTACAGTGGTGGTACAGTGGATAAGAATCTGCCTGCCAATGTAGGGGACACAGGCTGGATTCCTGGTCCGGGAAAATCCCACATGCCGCGGGGCAACTAAGCCGTGTGCCACAACTACTGAGCTCCTGAGCCTAGAGCCTGTGCTCCCCAACAAGAGAGGCCGCCACGTGAGGAGCCCACGCACCGCAATGAAGAGTAACTCCCACTCACCACAACTACAGAAAGCCTGCACAGCAACAAAGACTCACTGCAACCCCCCAAAAAAGTCCTTGTCGGAATTATAAAAGTACACCTTAACACAAAACAAGGTGGCATTATTTCTATTAATAATGATAATGTAAGTGTAGATAAATGACAAAACTTACAAGGTATGATGCATGAGAGCAGTAAGAAAACCTGAGAAAGTAAATTCCAGGCATCAAATGCATTCACCCACATCCCAAACATTCTGCTATAAAGTGAAACTAAAAAGGGGTCCTGTCTACTGACATGGGGTCCTACTGGGCAGAAACCTTTGAAAACATACATAGAAAAATTGAGGGATTTTGAATAAAAATGCTAGAGGACATTTTGAAACAGAGGAAAACAGAAGGGAAGCTATTGAATTGTCATTCTCTGTGCTCCTTGCCATCCTCAGAGGCACAGTTCATAGAAGGACCCCCCCACCTGGTCTCAGCAATAGTGAGGGAGGCCAAGCGGCTGACCTGCGATCAGGGCAGTGGGATATGAGCTGTTAACAGCGAGGCCCTGGACTCAAAACACCATCCACCCGTTTCCAAAGTGATTTGCAAGTGAACAACAGAGTCACCAGGCCGGGCTCGAGAGGCAGGTAAGTAACCATTCCATGTCTCCTAGTGTCCCTCTGTCCTGCTTCTTGGCTGGGGACACCGAGGCACCAGGAGATGAGGTGGTTAACTCAGGTTCCTCCCAGTGTTGTTAGTATCTGGAGATACCAGGAAAGGTTTTCTTTCTGCAGTAATTTCACGGGTACATTTCCACGGGGAACACTCTTACCATTTCAGATCATGACGAAAACAGGGCTTAGCACCCAAAGACTAAGGATTTGTGGCCTCACAGATATAAATAAATTCATGAGCTAACAAACTGGACCATCATGTATAAAAGCCACTGAAAGATGATTCAATGATCTGTTTAAAAACCTTTGTTTTACCCAGATTGGGAAAACAGACAACAGTCAAGTCTCTCATTCAGGCCAGAATGGGTTGAAATGGTCCTTAAGTGACTCAGGTTGAATGGGGTGGGCGTGTAGACTGACAGTGGAGCCCCGCCAGGCCCTGGCTGGCTGCGACCTCACCCAGCCCTCTCCCCTCCTCGCGTCTCACTTACGGGCCCCACTGCTGGTCCACGTCCGCTCCTCTCTGCACGAGAACCGGGATGGCTTCGTGGTGTTGGTTCACGGCCGCCAGGCTCAGGACAGGCCGGTCTTGGTTGTCACTGCAGTTGGGGTCGGCTCCCTGCCGCGTGGGGAAAGGGACAAACTTGCACAAGGGCCTGCGTTCCGCGGCACCCCCTCGCCCTCCTAGTAGCAAGTCTCTAGTGGAAGTAAACTGCTTAACTCAGGAGAGAGGAGAAGCAGGCAGCCCAGGACCAGCTCCGAAGACAGAGCTGTCAGGTCACATGGGTGATGGACTCGAGTTCCTGTCCCCCCTGCCCCCCACCCAGCAGGAGGCCCCCAGAGGGACCACTCTGCTTCTTCAGGAGACAGGAAGCTCGCACAGGGTCACAGACCATGGGTTCTGTCCTCGGGCCTGCAAGTTATTTGGGTTCCTGTGCAATCTTCGGCCTGTTTTTTTTTGCTGTAAAAATTAGCAACATGTAACAGTGTGAAGTGTGTTTTTTTTTTAAATGTGGATAATTTTTTTAAAGACTTTATTGAATTCATTACAATATTGCTTCTGTTTTACGTTTTGGATTTTGGGTCACAGGCACATGGGATCTTAGCTCCCCCACCAGGGATGGAACCTGCACCCGCTGCACTGGAACGCAAAGTCTTAACCACTGGACCACCCGGGAAGTCCCTACTGTGCAGGTTTTGACTAGC
>SJXO01003432.1:170005-200218 GCA_006408615.1 Connochaetes taurinus | reverse complement strand
GTTTAAAAACCTTTGTTTTACCCAGATTGGGAAAACAGACAACAGTCAAGTCTCTCATTCAGGCCAGAATGGGTTGAAATGGTCCTTAAGTGACTCAGGTTGAATGGGGTGGGCGTGTAGACTGACAGTGGAGCCCCGCCAGGCCCTGGCTGGCTGCGACCTCACCCAGCCCTCTCCCCTCCTCGCGTCTCACTTACGGGCCCCACTGCTGGTCCACGTCCGCTCCTCTCTGCACGAGAACCGGGATGGCTTCGTGGTGTTGGTTCACGGCCGCCAGGCTCAGGACAGGCCGGTCTTGGTTGTCACTGCAGTTGGGGTCGGCTCCCTGCCGCGTGGGGAAAGGGACAAACTTGCACAAGGGCCTGCGTTCCGCGGCACCCCCTCGCCCTCCTAGTAGCAAGTCTCTAGTGGAAGTAAACTGCTTAACTCAGGAGAGAGGAGAAGCAGGCAGCCCAGGACCAGCTCCGAAGACAGAGCTGTCAGGTCACATGGGTGATGGACTCGAGTTCCTGTCCCCCCTGCCCCCCACCCAGCAGGAGGCCCCCAGAGGGACCACTCTGCTTCTTCAGGAGACAGGAAGCTCGCACAGGGTCACAGACCATGGGTTCTGTCCTCGGGCCTGCAAGTTATTTGGGTTCCTGTGCAATCTTCGGCCTGTTTTTTTTGCTGTAAAAATTAGCAACATGTAACAGTGTGAAGTGTGTGTTTTTTTTTAAATGTGGATAATTTTTTTAAAGACTTTATTGAATTCATTACAATATTGCTTCTGTTTTACGTTTTGGATTTTGGGTCACAGGCACACGGGATCTTAGCTCCCCCACCAGGGATGGAACCTGCACCCGCTGCACTGGAACGCAAAGTCTTAACCACTGGACCACCCGGGAAGTCCCTACTGTGCAGGTTTTGACTAGCTGCTGGGCCCGCTGCCTGGACAGTTTCTGATTAATCGGCTCTGTGAGTGTGCCCGAGATGGGGCGGAAGGCCGCTGTCCTCACCTCATCCAGCAGCTGCTCCATCACAGATGCTCTTCCCTCCCCTGCAGGTCCGACCTCCTTCAGCAGAAGCCTGTCTTCAGGCTGCAGGAGCACAGAAGCTGGTCATTTGTGCGGCTGCGGAGTATTTTTACTGGCAAGTCCCACTGGCCCAGCTCAACCCTCAGGTCAAATGTCTCCTCTTTGGGTTACATTCTGGGCCCCAAAGACAGGTAAGCGTGAGCATGTGTGTGTGTGTGTGTGTTTGTGATGCGTATGTGGAGGGGTGTGTATGTGTGTGCATGCATATGCAGGCATGTGTGAGTGGTGTGTATGTGGTGTGTAGGAGGCGTGTATGTGTGGTATGTATGATCCTCAACGGCCAGCAGCAGAAGTAAACACATCTAAAGTAAGCCTGGCTGGTCTCTGATGTCTTGCCTGGGGGAAGGACTCCACACAGACACTGGTTTGTGCTACTAAGGACAGGGAGGCAATGAGAAACCTCACAGAAAAACCCCAGAAACCCCACATTGGTTTTATTATCAGTGTTCCTAGGAAAAGCAACCAGGTGAACCCTGAAGTTGACTCTGCGTGGTTTATGTAGTGTCTGTTGCTCAGTTGGGTCTGACTCTTTGCTGCTCCATGGACTGTGGCCCGCCAGGCTCCTCCGTCCGTGGGATTCCCCAGGTAAGAATACTGGAGTGGGTTGCCATTTCCTTCTCCAGGGGAACTCCCAGGGATCGAATCCGGGTCTCCTACATTGCAGGCAGATTCTTTACCATGGGGGCTTATGCTTTATAAGGTGTTTGAAATCAGCCTGACTGTGAGCACCCGCCTGCGGAGAACCCTGCTGCAGGCTGGGTGCTGCAGTGTGAGCTGGAGGGGTCCGGGACTTGATGTGACTGAGGATGGAGGAAGAACCGACACTGTCCGTATCCACCTGCATCTTAGGAGGGGACCCTGACTCTGGGATTGTGGCTAAGCACCTCTGTTCCCCTTGCCACAGCCAGAGACATCCAGCCAAAGGGCAGGATGGTGGGTGAGCAAGGGCACCCATGTCTCTTTCTCTCTCCACAGCTCCCCTTTAAACTATTCAGGTCTCATATTTGTGAAAAAATATACTCGTACAGCTGTGGGAAACCTGGAAAAGGTACTGTCCGTGGATCAGAAATGGTGAGGAATTCCAGAGGGAGAAAATAGATGGAATCAGATGCATCAGGAATCGAAGCCAAGAAGAAAAGCAAGTGTGGACCCCAGTTGTATAAGTGGGTTCTCCCCAGGGAGCCCAGAGGGAGGGCGGGCATTGGGTGAGGCTGAATCCACAGTCCATTATTAAAGGGCTTCAGTGTGAATGCGGGGATGGCTAGCGCCCCTCTCTCTCCAGAGCAGAAGGGTATCGTAGGGTGGAGGTTTCTGCTGCTGCTTAAACCCGATGCTGTTTTCCAGATGGTTCCTGATTTGCCTAACAGAGGCTTCTACTGGGAACATGGGGTCCAAGAAAGTGAAGGGCAGAGCCCAGGCCTCTATGATGGACAGAGGAAGGGGTTAGAGGGCCAGGAAGGAATGGAAAACACCACAGCACTCACACCACCACACTGCCCACCAGGGGAGAAGCCTTCCCAGGCCAGCCACTTCAGGAACCCTCTGCCGACAGGGACCTCGGGCCCACACCTAGCCAGGCACCCAGGCTGGGCTCCTGTGCTGATCAAACCAGCCCTTCATTTGTCAACACGACCTGACACCAAGGGTCAGCATGTGTTTAAGACAAACCAAAAAAAGAGAGAGAGAGAGAAAGATAAGCAGATGGAATTGACTCTAGAGAAAAAAGAGAGGTGGTTCAGGAAACAGGAGAGAACTGTAAAACAATTTCAGTGAATAATCTTGAGCGATTTCATAGGGTTTTACCCCCATAAGGTGGAAACATAGTGTAAAAAAGAAGCAAACAGAAAATGAAAAAGTATTCTTCCGTTTAAAAAAATCTCAAAATGGGGTGGGAGGTGGTAGGGAGGTGACGTGTATACATATGGCTGATTCATGTTGATGTATGGCAGAAACCACCACAACGCTGGAAAGCAACTATCCTCCAAATAAAAATGAAGAAATCTGTAAAAATCTCAAAACGAAACACTAGACTCACAGGCTGAAGCATCAAGAGCACACGTACCGAAAGCTGCTGCTTCTTCTCTTGAAAGGGTTTGGTCTTGAAATTCTTGGTCCTGGTGACTTTCTCCTCAGTGTCAGGAGCGCCCTGGCTGTAGTCGCTCACTGGAATGACAGGAGTCCAGGACCCAGTGACGCCCCCTGCCCCTCCCTTGTGTAAGAGCCACTCTCCCTCCCCGTGTGCCCCCTTGGAAGGCAGGAGGAGGAAAAGGCTTTTATAGAAATTTCTATTTGATGAAACCTGGCAGAAAGGACTCTTGGGGCTGGCCCTCTCAGTCCAGAACTAGAGGATGGATGAGAAGGAGGGGAAAAAAAGCTACAGTTTTCAGACCCCAAACTGTACCCCCTGCCCCAATCTATCTGCAAAGGTCTCACACTTGACTTCCAGGAGGCCAGACGAGGTAACACGGCCTGAAGGTGAAAGTGCTGGCCAGGTGTGGCTGGCCAGCAAATGGTTAGCACTTCTCTGCTGTCCTTGCGGAATCACTGTGTTGTTTTTGGTCCACCGTCCTTTTATATTTTTATTAAAAATATATTTTTTTGATGGGCACCATTTTTAAAGTCTTTGTTGAATTTGTTACAACACTGTGGCCTCTGTTATATGCTTTGGTTTTCTGGCTTCGAGGCACATAGGATCTTAGCTTCTCAACCAGGGATTGAACCTGTACCTCCTGCAACGGAAGAAGTCGTAACTACCGGGACCACCAGGGAAGTCTCCTGGTTTTTCTTTTTTTAATTATTATTTTTCTTCCAGTTCTGTTGAGATGTAATCGACATAGAGCACTGCCTAACTTTCAGGTGTGCAGCATGAAGACTTATGTCACGAAATAGTGATCATAAGAAGCTTGGTGAACAGTGTCATCTCATACAGAAACAAAACTAAAGCGTTAGGAAAAAATACAGTTCCTTGTGATGAGAACTCATAGGATTTCTTCTCTTAACGATGTCCATATTTAATGGGTCAACGTTTTAAAGTTCCCAGAAAGGGGACAACTCACCCAAGCTGGACCCGCTGCCGAATAGCCCGTTCCCACCCTCAGTGATGCTGCTCAGGAAGTGGTCGCTGAAATTCATTGCCTTGTTCAGGTAAAAGTTCTGGCCAATGAAAAAATTCACGCACAGTGAATGGCGCCACGTCCCAGCAGAAAGAACGGTCTCCCTGCTCACCTGCCCCTCTCTCTGTTAATGATGGATGGTCAAGCCTGAAGCCTGGCCATCCTGGACATCTCCCTGACCTCACCGTGATGCTTTGTCCATTCTGCCTCTTAAACGACACCTTGGTCTGTTGCCTTGTTCAGGTAAAAGTTCTGGCCAATGAAAAAATTCACGCACAGTGAATGGCGCCACGTCCCAGCAGAAAGAACGGTCTCCCTGCTCACCTGCCCCTCTCTCTGTTAATGATGGATGGTCAAGCCTGAAGCCTGGCCATCCTGGACATCTCCCTGACCTCACCGTGATGCTTTGTCCATTCTGCCTCTTAAACGACACCTTGGTCTGGCCCCTGCTCTCTCACCAGGAACATGGCAACAGCCTCCAAATGGGTTCCTGCCAGCCCACCTTCCCGCAGCTGCCCCAGCCCCTCTATACAATGTATGTAACTGCGCCCTCCCAAGTCTTGGAATTAGGTGGGCCTGACGGGCAGGCTCAGGCTGCAGAGCTTGAATCCTGGTGCTGTCACCTACTATCTGTAAAGTGGAAATATTATGACCAGAAGGTAAAATGAGGTTACGTGGATGTCGGTAAAATCAGGATGGGTGGGACAAAGGCCAGACCTGGAATTTTGATCCACGTGGACCACTTGCACAGCGTGGCATCCTGCCCACCCCACCATGGGCTACCCACTACTTCCTGAGCACAGAACACACAGGCTAAGAAGAAACATACTGTGAACCTGGGGACACTTCTCCCACTTCTACATGATGGACAACACATTGTAGATATGCATGGTGGCTGCCCAGTTCCCCTAAACCAGTCAACTACCATCCCAGCTGCTACGCTGGCTTCTAACAACTCATGGCTGACCCTTGTCCCTAGCTGCCCTCAGTAGGTCAGTGCTGACTTGCCCTAGTGGTTATGCCCCTCCCCCCACCTCAACTGAGGACAAAGGTGGTGTGATTCACATGCCAGAGCTCCTGGTGGATCAGGCTAGAGCCCTTGTCATTCAGCCTTCCACCACCCTGAGCCCCCCCAAGCCTGCCCTCTGCATCCCTCAGTCCCATTATCCTGAAGCACATCCCAGCCTGAGTTCTGGTGCAGCCACATAACAGAAATCACAGCATTTAGCACTTTCCTTGGTTTCAGAGCATGTTCACGTGCATTTTCCCATGGGATCCCGCTCCCAGCCTCCCTGTGACTTAGGCATGGCCTAGGCATCTCTCCTGCCAGGTCACACCCATGGGCAAGTTCCCCCTTCTTTTCCTTGCCTTCTTCACTCACCTTCTCAATCCATTCATTGTTCTTTTAGTATACTGTAACTTCTTGTCAAATGAAACTAAAGCTGCCGAATCCGTCCGTTAGTGTTGGTCACACACAGGCTCTGTGACAATGTTCCAGTTACCACATAAGAGGGCAGGGCAAGGGCTATATGGCCACAAAGTTTGGCTTATTTTTATAGGCAAAGAGGTCAAAGTACATATAGCAAACTCTTGTGTCAGCCTTTCACCTAGACTTCAGTGAGTGTAAGTAACCAGAGAACTAAAGGACCAATAGGGTGATAATTCCTGTTCTCATGACATTTTCATGTGCCTGAAAGCTGGGTTCTCTGAGGTTTAGCTCAGTTACTTGTCTAATTCTATGCAATTGCTAGGCTACAGTTATTGGAAACTCTTCCTTTTTGTGGATTATGTGGAAGCATTTCAGGAAGTTACAAGCTACCCTTTTCTAGGTCAGTCAGTTCTCGAATGAAGAACTTTTGGCAGCTTTGCTCACCTTGTTGGAGACTTGAATGTAATTCAGCCTGATGCTGACTTCATAGCCATCCTCATGGACAGTAGCAGAGATGAGCTTGTGAACAAAGAGAGAGAGTTCACAACCAGGAGCGCGGGACTCAAGGCCCTGAGGCCAAGAAACTCTGAGACCACACTGCACGTGTAATCAATTCTTTCATCAACGCAAAAGAAGGCAGGAATAGAGAAACAAAAAACACGAAGAAACACAACACAAAGAGCAAATGGCAGACACAAACGCATACTTACCTATAATTGCATTAATCATAAACCAACTAAATACGCCAATCAGAGAGTCAAGACTGCCGGATTTGGTTAAGAAAGCAAGACTCAAATTTATACTCTCTACAGGAGACATACTTTAATTAAGTCACATGGCTGCAAGTCATCAGCTAGGAAAAGGTAACCTGGGGTGGGGGTGGGGGTGAGGCAGGTCCTTGGCAATCAAGGACCAGATATTCAGGTGAGCTGCTGTCTCTCTAAGTGCCAGAAGGAATTTAGATCAATGGGGCTCAGCAAATGCTTTAAGGATCAGACACTGAATATTTTAGGTTTTGTGGGCCATAGGGTCCTTGCCATTGTAGCACAAAAGCAGCTACAGACAATAAGTAAATGAATGAGTGAGTGCAGCTGTGATCCAATAAAACATGATTTACAAAACTGGTAACAGGCCAGATTCACCCCACGGGTCATAGCCTACAGACCCCTAGACTGGGCCAAAGAATTCACAAACCACCAGAATGGATTATAAAAAGAAATTTAGCAATACTTGACAATGACACAGTTTCAATGTTGGCCTAACCTGGTGGCAGAGGAGTGGGCTGGACTAACTTTTAAAGGTTCTTCTGACCTCATGACGGAGGAAAAGGTCTTCTCATAGATGTGTCTATAATAGCAGTACCCTTGAGATCTGACAGACCTACTTCAAATCCTGATCCCCTGAGACCCAGAGTGTAGTCCCGGGAAGGTTATCAAGCTCCCTGAGCCAGTTTCCCTGGATGTCAAATAAGGCTTGTTCTGATTATCTACTGCAGCGTAAAAACCCCTAAATTTAGTGGCATTCAATAACCACCATTTTATCATGTTCACGGATTCCAAAGGACATGGCATGGACAGCTTGCCTTGCTCCATGCCTGAGGTCTTAGCTGGAAGGACTGGAGTGGCAAGAGGTGGCTCCATGCTCAGGGGCTGGGATGACCAGGGTCTCGTCAGTCATCTGCCTGGCTCCACCCGAGGCAGGACCACGCAAGGACTTGCTTCTGCTGGGGCTGCAGACGGAGCCCCCGTGTGCGGCCACTCGGCGTGGCTTGGGCTTCTCACAGTGGGGTGGCCATGTTCCATGGGAGAGTGCTGGTGGTGAGCGTGCCATTACCCAAGCAGGGGAAGGCTTGCATGACCACTCCTTGGGAGGCCCAGGCATCACTTCCGCCATAGTCTGTTAGACAATCACAAGCCCACCCAGATTCAAGGTGAGGGGACGCAGACTCCATCCTCTGAAGGGGAGACTCTCAAAGAATCTGTGGGCACGTTTTCAAAACTGCCACAAGGTGAGGCTACCCACTGTAGGTATGTTGAGAGGACTAGAGGTGGAGGACCTGATGCAGGTACTGAGCGCAAATTTCCTGGTAACTCTTATGGCCACAAGGGCGAGTGAAAAGGGATGGGATTTAGCGCCAATGTGGCTATACTACACTATTCTTTCATTAGAGTCTAACCCTCCATTCCCTTCTTTAGGGGATCTTCCCGACCCGGGGATCGAACCCGGGGCTCCTGCACTGTGTGCAGATTCTTTACCATCTGAGCTACGAGGGAAGTCCCACACACAACCCTACAGTTAGGTATAATGGTTCTGACTCAGAATCCCACAGCCTGCGGCATCTAGAAGCATGAGACGCTCACAATGTACCATCTTCAGTCAGGTGCCCAGACTCTGGGACAAGACTCGGGTGCAAAGTGATTGAGGGAGGCAGAGCTGTGGGGAGGACAGTGAGGAGGCATGGAAAGCAGGGAAGGAGAAGGAAAAAGAGCAAGCCAAGTGCAGTTTCAGGACAGTCATTGGGGGCAATCTCAGCCCGATCCCACGCGACGGTAGGTGTGGAAGTTCTACTCAGAGTCCACCCACCTTTCCCATCCTGGGTTCTGCAATCAAGGCTCGGAATTCAGGGTTGTTCTGAGCATAAGACCGGAGGTGCGCAGAGATGTGGTCCACCTGCTTTCTCCAGTATCCTGAGGAGGAGAGAAGACCGAGCACACGGATGATTCCTCCAAGGTGAAGGCAGAGAAGGACCAGCACGCCATGCGTTTTCAGAGAGCTGGCTTCACTTGGCTGAACTCTGTGATGGTTTTTACTTACTGAACCTCGACTATGTACTGGAGTAAGTTCCGTTTTTTTTGTTCCTGGTTCATTTTTTTTCTTTTTTTTTTGCACATGATTAATCATAGAATGGGCTTCCCTGGTGGCTTAGGCGGTAAAAGAATTCGCCTGCAATGCAGGAGAACTAGGTTTGATCCCTGGGTCAGGAAGATACCCTGGAGAAGGGAATGGCTACCCATTCTAGTATTCTTGCTTGGAGAATCCCATGGACAGGGAAGCCTGGCGGGCTACAGTCCATGGGGTTGCAAAGAGTCAGACATGATAGGCAACTAAGAACAATCATAGAATACTATAGAATTCCAGTGGAACATTTTGATTGCCATATCTGGGGTCTTTTTATTTTATTTATTTTATTTTTTTGGCTGTGCCGGGAGGCATGGGGAACCTTAGTTTCCTGACCAGGAATCGAACCTGTGGCCCCTGCATTGAGAGTGTGGAGTCTTAGCCACTGGACCACCAGGGAAATCCCAAGGGAGTCTTTCACTCTTTTAAAATTAAGCATATTGAGAAACAACTTATTATTGAAAATACACCTATTTTAAAGGTACAGTCTGAGTCTTGGCAAGTATATACGCCCCGTCAATATGCAGAATGTTTCTGAAAAGCTTCCTTTCACCTCTTTCCAGTTGGCTTACAATAATTCTAACTCATTGCCACCTCTTAAGACTTGGGAGATCTCACATGTGTCTATTCTCTCGTCCGCAGGTGGGTGACACATGGCAGCACCAGGCCTGCTCTTCTGTGTCGGCTCAGCTGCCTGGGCCCAAGGGGCAGCTGCTGCTCTGCATGGGGCAGGGCCCTCCAGCTGGCCACAGCCCCCACAGGAGGGGATGTTAAGGCCTAAGGATAACAGTGAATGATGTGCTAAAAAGCAAGTAAGAGGAGCTTAGAGACAGGAGTTAAACCACAGGCTGGCCATCTTACCAAAGAGAAGCACAGAAATAAACAGCTAAGCAAGACAAGCTCTCTTGAAGTCTGAAAAATATCTCAAACACTGACCTCAAAAACTATCCATGTAAAAAATAAAAACCAAACTCACATTTAGCTGGATCAATCTGTAGAGCAGTTTGCACCCCTAGAGCATTGTGGAAAGTAATAAAGCAATCGGCCAGCAGTACGTGGAACTTAAAGGCTGGCGGTGGTCAGGGAAAGAGACCTTGCCATAGAGCTGATGGCAGACAGCAACAGTGATGCAGATTACCAACATTTGTATCTTAGTATACAAAGTCTTATGCGCTATTTCATTTGCAAACTAGATAATGGGGTTAGGGGCCAAAACATGCTAAATGTTTAAGGACGTGTTAGCATTCATTCAGACCAAAATTACTTAGAAACAGAAAAATAAAGGCACTTCCTGTGTATAAAAAATAAATCGCAAGGAAGAAAAGGAAATTCTCTTTCGTTGAGAGTGTGGGTGCCCTGCACAGAAGTGTTTGTCTCACCTCTCCCCGGGCTGACGGCTGTGAGGAGAGGCTTGTGGTCACTCGTCTTCTCCTGTCTCTGCTTCTGGGAAGCCACCTCCAGCTCCTTTTTCGCCAGGAGGGTCCCCGATGGGTAGAACAGGCCGGTGGTCTGTGTGCCCACATCCCTCTTAGGTCCAGCGTCAGGCCTGGGCAGAGGAACGTTTAGGGGCTGCCAGACAGGTCGAGGCTATGTGAGCAAGACAGGAAACATTAAAAAAATTATAACATAAATTAATTCATTTTCCATTTTACTCACAGAAAACAGTCCTAATCAGAAGCAAGAGTAACTCCAAAACACTACTTTGAATTAAAAAAAAAAGTTTCCAGGTCTTGCCTCATCTTCCCTGCTTGTTTTGCCCAGCAATGCCCAGCCTGATCTGTGAAGCCAGCCCCACCCCTGGTCACTGACTGTCCTACTGCCTGAGGCCTGGAAGAAATCCATCCTCTCAACTCTAAATCCAGTGGACCATCGACACTCAGCTACTGGGCACCAGCATTTTCTCTGAGATACTCTCTGTCCTCTGGGCCTGGGGGACTGAGAGGACCCTCATGTAATGTTGTATATGTTGCACACTGCACAAGAGCACTGCATCAAAAGGGGTGATATTCACGTGGTGGATGCTGTATGTTTGCATATTAGGACAATTTTTCTGGTAGATGGAAGAAAATGTCCAACAAAACTAGTAAATTACAATCAATTCCCAACAGGTGGCAGTCAAGTGTCTTAAGGAAAAAACAAGGTGTCTCATTTGCACAAACATGCCACCCGGCAGTCGTGGTATCTGTGTTTTAACCTGGGTTAAGAAGGCATGGTGGCTCAGACAGTAAAAGAATCTGCCTGCAATGCAGGAGACGTAAGAGAACTCGGGTTCAATCCCTGGGTCTGAAAGATCTCCTGGAGAAGGGCACTCCAGTATTCTTGCTTGGCAAAGTCCACGGACAGAGAAGCCTGGTGGGCTACAATGGGGTCGCAAAGAGTTGGACATGACTGAAACGACTGACACTTAGGACTCAGACTTAAAAAGTCATGAACTCCCTAAAAATGGATGCAAAGTTGCTGAGTGCATGAGTATTCTCTCTACAAATGACCGATCTTCACAAATTCTTCTGATGAAAGGAAGACTCTAAAGAGCAGAACAGACTTGAAAAGTCTTTCTGTAGTTTAGACAAATCCATAAATGGCTAACATGAAGCTGGTTAGAGATTAAGTCCTTCTGAAAATAGTCTTGGGAGATTTTCCTCAAATATGCCCAGTTGTTATAAGTGGCAAAAACAATTTTATGTACCCCAGTGTAAGTTTTCTAGAATATAAAAGGGCAGGGGGAAATTTCTTGGTGTGCTACATAAGAAATTCAGGAGAAAAAAATACATTTTATTTCATGTCTTTTAAATCTCCCTAATGACATCTATTAGGGCTTCCCAAGTGGTGCTAGTGGTAAAGAACCTGCCTGCTAATGCAGGAGACATGAGAGATGTGGGTTCAATCCGGGTCGGGAAGACCCCCCGGAGGAGGGCACGGTAACCCATTTCATTATTCTTGCCTGGAGAATCCCATGGACAGAGGAGCCTGGAGGGCTACAGTCCACAGGGTCGCCAAGAGTTGGACATGAATGAAGCAACTGAGCACGCGTGCAATGACATCTATTGCCTTGCATATGTGGTTAGGCCTCAATTTAGTGTAGACAAATGCATATCTATGAATATCTGCCTGATATGAATATCTCTTACTAGGATATCTATGAATATCACATCTATTCATATATATATGAATATCTGTAAATGCATATCTTTGAATCCCAAAGCAATCAATGTGTTGAAAACATAAACTGGTTGAACTTATTTGTACACCTAGTTAAAGTCCACGAGAAGGGTCTAAGTGTTTTGGCTCTCATTCCCTGGGCTGGCTCACAGGGTCGGGCACACAAATTCAGAGTTAAAACCCCGTCCCGGGACCAGGTCTTACTAGCGTGGAGGCCTCACCTCAGCAAACAGGCCAAGTTCTCCAGCAGCTGGAGCCAGGCTGCTCTCCATGTAGGGTCGTGCCAAGGACCTCACATAAAGGCCACAGGAGCCACAGAAGCGAGCAGATGGGTGATTGCTGGCCCCACATTTAAAGCAAACTGAGTAGCAAGTCGGAACGCTAGGCTAGAGGACAGAAAATACTTTCAAATTTTCATGAATATTAGAGACACAGTCTTCCCATACAGCTTACGCCCATCCCATACAACTGCAGCCATCAAAAGAAGAAAGGCTGATACTCTCTTGACGCTGCAGTTCTACCTTCTAGAATTTATCCTGCAGATGAACAAATACATTAAGAAGTATATTCAAGACCATTCCCTGCAGGATTATGGATTCAGAGGAAGTAACTGGAAACAGCTTAAATGTCCAGCACCAGGGGATGGCCTGAACGTAGCACAGTACACAGACACAGTGTAATGTTGTGAAGTCATGGAGAAAATGAGAAGGTTACTAACAGGAGAAACTGCCAGGTGCAAAGCACCGGGTCAGTGTTCATATTAAACTACAGTTAATTAGTCATGCCTCTGATGGCTGAAAGCAGACCTCAGAAGCTGAGTGCCAGTGGTGACTTCTTGGGTAGGAGCCAAGGGACCAGCATGAGGAGACACTAGCCCTTCACACGAAACCTCCTACACTATTTACACGAGACACTCCCACAAATAATTCTGAGTGTTTTATTAAAAAGGTAAGTAGATAATTCATAGAAAAACACCAAGAGTCAATACCTGAGTGAAAAGGTTTAACCTCAAAGAAATGCAAATGAAAACAGCAATGAGAGGCTGTCTCAATTTGAGAGAACTAATGGTCTCTGTCTCCAGATTCTTACGTAAGCAGGTTGTTGTTGTTGAGTTGCTAAGTCGTGCTGACTCTTTTGTGATCCTATAGACTGTAGCCTCCCAGGCTTCTCTGTCCATGGGACTTCCCAGGCAAGAATACTGGAGTGGGTCATCATTTCCTTCTCCAGGGGATCTTCGTGACCGAGGGATCAAACCCACATCTCCTGCTTGACAGGCAGATTCTTTACCACTGAGCCACCAGGGAAGCCCAACTAACCAGGGGCTGAGACCCAAGTCCTCTCTGTCTCCAGATTCTTAGGTAAGCAGGCTGCTGTTGTTGAGTTGCTCTGTCTCCAGATTCTTAGGTAAGCAGGCTGCTGTTGTTGAGTTGCTCTGTCTCCAGATTCTTAGGTAAGCAGGCTGTTGTTGTTGAGTTGCTCTGTCTCCAGATTCTTAGGTAAGCAGGCTGCTGTTGTTGAGTTGCTCTGTCTCCAGATTCTTAGGTAAGCAGGCTGCTGTTGTTGAGTTGCTCTGTCTCCAGATTCTTAGGTAAGCAGGCTGTTGTTGAGTTGCTAAGTCGTGCTGACTCTTTTGTGATCCTATAGACTGTAGCCTCCCAGGCTTCTCTGTCCATGGGACTTCCCAGGCAAGAATACTGGAGTGGGTCATCATTTCCTTCTCCAGGGGATCTTCGTGACCGAGGGATCAAACCCACATCTCCTGCTTGACAGGCAGATTCTTTACCACTGAGCCACCAGGGAAGCCCAACTAACCAGGGGCTGAGACCCAAGTCCTAAGAAGTGATTTCCGCCTGGGTATGGAGGAGGAGGCACCTGGCCTGGAATGGCTCTGAGGCACAAAGAAGCTGTTTTAAACACCCCCACAATGGCTCCACACCAGTCACCAGGCAAACGTCCTCTGCTCACTCGTGGACAGGTGGACATGGACCCACACAGGCAGGTCTACAGGTGTCCTCCCAAATCCAGAAGGGAAGAGAGCCCTGAACCACTGCAAACCCTGGAAATAAGGTATTTCCGCTTAAGTAAAACTAGGATAGCCTCACCAATGAATAAATTAGAACGAAGAGCACACGCACATTCCTTTACGGAAAGTCAGTGAGATGAGAACAACCCCCCAAAACAGTCAGAGAGCTGTATTTTGCAACAGCTTCAAGGAAGCAGGAATTTTCTTCTAAATTGGCTGGAAAATGCTGACTTCTTTGTGAAATTATTAGGCCAGGGCAAGTCACCTGGAAGTCATCGTTTCATACACATGAAACAGATCATCTAAACAGAACCTGATCACTGGACTTGAATTGTACTTCAATTCCTTCATTTTAAACACTCAAGATAAGCTGGCGGGAAACCCAAGCAATGGTGCCCACCACTTGCTAAACTTCAAAGAAGAGCAGGCACACAGTGGAACTGAGTCTTTTTTGGATTAAAGCCTCACTTCACTGAAGTGCTGAAAATGCACTTATTTTTGCTTAAAATAACACAGTCGTTGTCAGCACTTGTGCTTTTCAGCTTGCTTTCCTAGGACAAGAAATTTGGAATTTGGCAACGTAGTACAAAACCAGTACATATACATTTTGCTTACTGATAGGCTATAATCTCAGGGAATCTGAAGTGTTTTACTGAAATAAAGCTTAAAATTTTTCTTAAAGAAATTAATTTTAAACAAAAACCAAAACAGACATGCCTGCCTCTGAGTGACACATGAATGACTCCTGGCCATTGGGGCCCCACCGGCTGCGCCAGCTTCCACACAAAGCCACTAAATGAAATTCTAAGACACTGGCGACTTGATGGAATCCTCCTGAAGACTGTGAAGACAGCTGTGTGTTGGTGAGCGTGCAGTGTCCTCTCCACACACAGAAATGCTGCTTTCAGTGTACCAAGAGTCACTTGTGGTCTCTCCCCTCTCCTCCCCAACAAACTTCCTCCCCCATCTCTGCAGACTATATTTCTCATCATCAACAATGAACGTTTATCGACCAGTGAGATACAGGACAGGTGTGTGCGGTCAACCCACCTCTTGCGGCGAGGACGGCAGGGTCCCCTCGCAGGAGACGCAGTATCTCAGCTGAGCCGGGTTCCCGGTGCCGCAGTCGCGGCAGATCACTCTCTCCTTGAAAACAGGGAAAGAGACCTGTGTGTTTCCACGGTGCTTCTCTAATCTCTTCAGAGAAACACGTTCATTCTTCCTCCCATTCATCTGAGTAGTGTAGTAATGCCAGGACAAAAAGGGTGTTAATAACGTGGAATAATATGAGAGGCATCTTCCACCGTGAAGCAGTCAGATATCCTGATGATTTCAACATCTAAAACTTATCTTTTGAATTAACTTACATGGAACACAAGTTTGAATACACACACACACACACCATACAAAAAAGGAAGCCATATGTTGTGTTAATTTAAAGTGGCATCTGTAGGTTGGTTCAAGTTTTAGGCTATATTTCAAGGCATGACACTTTGAAAGCCAGGATTGAGAAGTTTCACATCTACTTAATCATGCTTTTTTTCTAAATCCCTTTCTCTTATTCAGTACTTTAAGTCCAATAAATCAAAGTATTTCCCCCGCCACAAGAAAAGAAAAGAAATAAGTGTTGCTATGAGAAAACAGCTGTGCAAAGAAATCACCAAGCAGTGTTTCCAGTCCATTAGCCTGGAGCCCCTATACAAACACCAGACCCTGAAACTGGATTGGTTTAGAAATTATTACAACAGAAATAGTGCCCGGCAAATGAACATAGTTTTAAAAGAAGCAGACCCTGAAATGAAGAACAAAAAACCTGAAAAAGAGTATTCATCTGGCCTTAGGAAGACAAACTGACTTTTTCACATTGCTTCTGTGTGAGTTGTTTTTTTTTTTTTTTTTTTTTCAGTGTTGAAACTGTACTCCTGGGTAGGCTCTCCATCTCTGGCTTCAACAATAGACAGGAAGACCCAAGACAAGCAAAAGATTGTATGTTTACAAGTAATCTAGTTCTATATGAATTTGGATTTGCTCTGTAGTTTCTCACTTAGAATTGGAAAAGTGAAAAGACTGTCTTAGAAAATGAGTGGTTAAGTCCAATCTTCTGAGTCAGGAAGCTGGAGATAAGTTGTAATACACACACACACCCCTACACACACACACAAACAAACAAGAAAACAGAAAAGATGGTTAACATAGCCTAGGTAGTGCGGCCATGCCCCACAACAAGTGGTGTCTTAGTTCTCCGACCAGGGAGTGAACCTGTGCCCCCTGCAATGGAAGCTCAGAGTCTTAACAGCTGGACCACCAGAGAAGTCCCTGAGGTATTACAGTTCTCACTGTATATTACGGGCACTTAATAAGGGCACTTCCCTTATTGCTGAAATTTTTTGTTCTTTTATCCCCAAAGTTATCTATATTAAACCTATTTCATCCTGTAGTGAACTTTACTTGAGGTCAAGTAAAAAGGAGGTGAGTGGGACCGTAAATTCAAAAATGGAGAAAAGATATGGTTGTAGGTTCAGTGATTCTACCCCCAAAATGTTCCTGGCATGATGCCATTTGTCTAACAAGATGTTTTTGAAGTTTGACATGATACTTCACTTTTTCACCCTTGTGACAGCTTGTAATCCTCCTTTTCTAGGTGATAGAGACCCACAATCAAACAAAGCAAACACAAACACCAAGTGACTTTAAGGACAAGATTACAAGTCAACATGAATGACAATGTTCAATTTAAAAATATACGGAGTAAGAACCTGTGTGAGCTGCAGTGCAATTTGTCCTCCAAACCTATGTCTGGGGAAACAGATCTTTCCTGATGTTTAGATCCTGTTGGCAAGTTCAACTCTTGGGCGGATGCCCTTCCAAAAACAAGAGTGGGTTTTGTTCATGGGTATTAGCTCATCAACTGTTAGCCAATGTCATCAGCTGAAGAAAGACGTTTAACTGCTCAAACATTGATTTCTATGGATTTCACTCACACTGTCACAGATTCACGTTTAATTACCTTCAGGCGGAAGCTGGCCTGTGGCTGCAGCTGTGGTGCCAGGGGAGCCTCACAGACCACACAGATGGGTGTGTTCAGGGGCACCACGTTCTCACACTCTGTGCACAAGCCCATCTGCATGAAGAAGGAGGCCAGGTTGGTTTTCAGATGCAAAACATGAAGGCACAAATTGATCTTAGAACGTAAGGTTTAATTTACTTTTGTAAAAAATTTCTTTTAAATAATTGCCAGTTTTACTCATTTATTATTAAGGTAAAAAGATATCTATTGTAGAAAAGAGAGGTGTAAAGAAAAGAAAAATAAATAAATAGCTTACAGTGGAGTAAGGAAATGGACAAATCTTTTCTATAATACATTAAAAGGCAATAAAGTTGGATAAAACTGATAAAAATAACCATTTCAGATTCTGAAAGCCAACCAGACAGAGGATGAACTGAAAAGCAATGAACCTTGGGTGAGGACCCCACACGTCTGCTGGGTCTTGCTTGGGCTGTTCCTTGTCCTCCTCCAGCTCCGTCAGAGCAGGGTGGGCTGTGAACACCAGCAGCTTGTGGCTGCTGGCGGCCAGGGCTCACAGGATCTGGAGCTCGCTCAAGATGACGCGCTCAGTGGTCAGCCAACAGGGAGGACCGTGGCTGCACCAACCTGAGACCATGGTCCTGTTTTGAGCGACTGATGAACCAGCAAGTAATCAGGGACTTAACAGGGAGTTCTAGAAGGAGGGAAATTTCTGTGTATTGCTATATTTCAGTTAAACTATTCTGAAACAGACTGTGAGAAGTTAAGGAGTCTGCTGTATTCCCTAGAGCTCTATTTAGTAAGTAAGTGTTAGTCGCTCAGTCGTGCCCGACTCTTTGTGACCCCATGGACTGCAGCCCGCCAGGCTCTATTAGAAAATAACTTAAAAAACTCAACTTTTAAAAATAGCAAAAAAAAAAAAAAATTTCAACACAGGAAACATAGGAATTAAAAAGGTGGTGGTGAATCCTGAGAAAAGTCTCCCTTCAAGGCCACTGCCCCAGGTGAGGTATTATATACTTCAAGGAAAAGAGGGCCAGCCTCCTCAGGAGGGCCAGCTTGTCCACCAGCACGAAGCTCAGAGAAATGCAGGGAATCAAGGTCATGCATTTCAATCTGGGTCCAAGCCAGCACCTCCATTCCAAGTCTCAGGATCCTTTCTGTCCCACTGCTATCCCCAACTTTCACAAAGAAATGTGTTGATAAGGTGAATTCAGTTGATGCTGTAACTCATCAACGAATACAACTCAATTCTGTGTATGCTTTCAGCAGGATGATGCAGAGTGGCTCTGGAGCTGAGAGGAACCCCTCTGCACGTCTCCAACGAGACTCTGAGTGTCTTAGGTCTGGGACCCTAGGAGCAGGATCCACCCCTTTAAGTCCCTGAAGCCCAGCTGAGAGCAGGACACGGTAAGAATTCAATAGTTCAGATTACAAAGCTGTTTATACATTAGGGCACGTTAATAAATGTCATTTACAGGCAGTATAGATGTTCCAAAGCTCATCATTTTGAATATTTATAATCCCTGATAACCTTTTCTCCCTGTAACAACAAAGAAGGTTTTGAAAAATTTGTTTTCAGACCAGTAAAAAAACAATTTTGACACTGCACCAACAAATATGTAAGCAGGGAAAATTCAAACCAATGAGACCTGTTTTTATTTTATTTGCTATACTACCTTCTTTAAGGAGTTCAAAATATATCATGGGAGTAGAGTAAAATAAATTAACTTCTACAGCATCTCCCTTTAGTACCTAGCCTCTTGCTTGAAGGCGTAACTCAATTCTAAAACTCTGGACTTTGAATTCATTGAATAATGACTTTTTCCTAGTGACTATCTTTTTCTTTTTGGTGAATACTACCAAATGCTTAAATTTATTTTTAACTGTAGGATAATGGTTTTACAATATTGTATTGGTTTCTGCCATACATCAACATGAATTGGTCACAGGTGTACTTATGCCCCCTCCATCCTGAACCTCCTTCCCACCTCCCACCCTGTGACTATCCTTTTTAAATGGTCATTTTTCAGTAAACTTCCCAGATCCTTCTGCATCATTTTGTAAACCTGAATCCAAAAGAACCCCAAAGTATCAAGTGCATAAGAGATGAACACATTTAGGTAAAGGTTTTGATTTTTAGTAAATCAAGTATGTTTTCTAACTAACTACAAACCTTTTTGATTTTTTTTTTTTTTTTGGCTGAGCTGTGCAGCTTGCAGGATCTTAAGTTTCCTGACCAGGCATCAAATCTGGGCCATGGAGGTAAAAGGACCCGGTCCCAACCACTGGACTTCCAGGGAATTCCCTAACTTACTACACCCTTAGTGGTAGGATAATATCAGTTATTATCTATGGTCAGCTAAAACTTTTAAATGTAGACATACTGATCGATCTATAGCTGATATAAACAGCTTCTTTGGACAGAATGGTGTATTTTACAGATATACAGACCTGTAATTAGTACTTGCGGCCATTTATTTGTAGAATATATTTCCATATTGTCCCCTGGTTATGAACAGAAATATCATATGAGTAGGAAACTTGTATTTATCCATAAGTGAACCACTGAAATCAAAAGATGTCAGTCTTTTTCTGAGCCTATGCTTCTTCGAGCCCACACAAAAGGAATGGCACTGCAAACGTGTTTCTGATTCCTAAACAGGAGTCTGGATAGAACAAGAATCATTTGCCAATAATTTTTTCAACAACTATCTGTGGTTCCTGTGTGCCAGGTGCTATGCTGCTGCAAATACAGACCAGATCGACCAGTGGAAGAAGCTTCAAGGATTCTGCTACTCACCTGAGCTCCTTCTGGGGGCGGCAGACGGCAGCCAAAGATGGGAGGCACAGAGGAGCCACATTCCAGACAGTAACGAGCAAAAGGGTCCGACGGGCGGGCCACCAGGCAGCGGGCACACCTACGACACAAGAGGCCCCTGAGCGGCCCTGTGCTGAGCAGCGCACAACATCGACAAGCATTTGAACATTCTTAAAAAACAAAACAGGAAGCAGAAGGCTCTCAAAGGCAGTGGAACAAGTTTAAGACGGGAGGTGCTTCTCTAAGCATTTTTATCACAAAGTCCCACACGGCTGGGACCATGGTGCCCTTCACCTGGAGGCCAGGTGCCTCTTGCTTCCGGGTACAGCAGCAGTTTGATCAGCAGCCTCGACCCCACTTCCGAGTGGGGCCCTGGCTCCTCCTGGCACCTGGGCTTTGATGTGTGTGAGGGTGAGACCTGCGAATTCCAGTCATGTCCACGGTGCACTTTTCTGACTCTGACCTGGCTCTGGAGAGTCCTGTCAGGTGAGCCCTGCCTGCACCTTCACTCACCTGCGTGGAGTCCGAGGTTCTGCCCAACACCGTCTGCCCACTCCTAGGTGGCTGCGTCGTCCTTCAGCCCTCACCCGCCTGCCTGGCTGTGAAAGGATTCTTGGACCTGGTTCCCTTGTCAGTCACCCTGTTGCCGCCAAGCATTTCCAGGCAGGTCGGGGCCCCGACCCTGTGACCTAGCTGAGCCGCGCAGCATCTACGATATCTGCACACTGTGCACTGGGTTGTTCGGTCACCTGCACCAGTCTCTACCGGGGCCTCGCAACAGTCAGCAGCCTTTGTAGCTGTGTCCACTTGGGGAAAGGATGGTCTTTTCAGCAATGGCGCTGGGCAAGCCGGGTTCCGTTTGGGATGATGAGTAAGTTCTGGAAATGGGATGGTGCTGACGGTGGCCCAACACTGTGAATGTCCTTAACGTCACTGAACTGTACACTTAGAAATTGTTAAAATGGTAAATTTTACTGTATTTTTACCACAGTAGAAGTATAAAGGACTATAAAAAATTGATATTGAATAAAAGTAATAATGTATTATGAGGTTCATAATACTTGTAGGAGTAAAATAAATGATCATGCTAGCACAAAGGCTGCAATTATCCAGTTACTGGAAGTTCTTAGACTATATATGAAGTGGTCTAACATCACTTGAAGACAGACTGTGATAAGTTGAAAATATGTAGTATAAACCCTAAGGCAACCACTAAAAGAAAACTTACAGCTAATAAGCCAACAAAGGATACAAAATAAAATGAAATCATAAAACATACCCAATTAATCCAAAAGCAAGCCAAAAAAGGGGGGGGCAACAAAGAATAGATAAGACAAACAGAAAACAAATAGCATGACAGCTGACTGAAATTCAAACGTATCAATAATCAGAATAAATATAAATACGCTCAGCACCACATGCAGAGATTGTTCTATTTTCTAAATGCAAGGCCTAACTACATGCTGTTTAAAAGTAACCTTCTTGAACTAGAGAAACACAAATAGGTTAAAAAGAAAAGGATGAAAATAAGATGCACTATGCAAATACTAATCAAAAGAAAGCAGTAATGCTGATTTAATACCAGACGAATATGATTTCTATGCAAAGACTATTACCAGGGTCAATAAAAGGTTATTTCACAGGAGGAGGGATAAACTGGGAGACTGAGATTGATGTATATGCACTACTATATTTAAAAATAGATAACTAATAAGAACCTCCTGGACAGCACAGGGAACTCTCCTCAGCACTCTGTAATGACCTATAGGGGAACAGAATCTGAAGAAGCGTGGAGCCATGTATGTGCATAGCTGATTCACCTTGCTGTGCACCTGGAAGTAACACAACGCTGTAGATCAACCATACGCCAATACAATTTTTTTTAAGAAAGCTTATTTTGTAAGGATAAAGGGGTCAATTCAGCAATAGAACATAGGAATCCAAAAGGCTTATATATTGAACAACAGAGCTTCAAAGTACATGAAGCAAAGAACTGAAAGCAATACAAGGACAAGTAGACAAACTCATAATTATAGNTAGCTGATTCACCTTGCTGTGCACCTGGAAGTAACACAACGCTGTAGATCAACCATACGCCAATACAATTTTTTTTAAAAAAGCTTATTTTGTAAGGATAAAGGGGTCAATTCAGCAATAGAACATAGGAATCCAAAAGGCTTATATGTTGAACAAAAGAGCTTCAAAGTACATGAAGCAAAGAACTGAAAGCAATACAAGGACAAGTAGACAAACTCATAATTATAGATTTCAGTTTAATTTCCTCAATAACTGATAAAACCACAGACAAAACCAATAACGACGGAGGAGACACTACAGCACCGTATTAGTTTCAAGTGTACAACACAACAATCAATAACTGTGGATACTGCAAAATGGTCACCACAGTGTTAGCACCGGCCACCACAGTTACGGAATTTTTTTCCTTATGTTGAGAACTTCTTACACTTACTCTCTTAGCAACTTTCAGTATGCAGTATAGTGTCATTAACTATCTTCACCACTTACATCCCCAGGACTTACTCATTTTACGAGTGAAAGTTTGTATCTTTTGACCACCTTTATCCAGGTCACCCACTACCAATCCCAAGGGAAATGCAAATTAAAACCACTACCCCCACCTTACCAGAATGGCCAAAAGTAAAAATAACAATGTTGGTAAAGATGTAGGGAAACTGGAGCTCCCATCCATCATATACTACTGGTGGGAGTGCAAAATGGTACAGCCTCTTAGGAAAACATATGGACAGTTTTCTTAAAAAGTTAAACATATGCCTACCATATGAGCCAGCCACCCCACTCCTAGTTAGTTAGCTAAGGGGAATTAAAGTATACATGCACAGGATGACATGTATACAAATGTTCATAGCAGCTTTTTCTGTGACAGCCAAAACCTAAAAACAATCTGGATGTACATCCAATAGGAAACAGGATAAACAAACTGTGATGTATCCATACGATGGAACACTACTCAGCATTAAAAAGAAACATCCAATGCATGCATACAACATGGGTAAGCCTCCAAGTGGCATGAAAGAAGCCTGGCCAAGAAGCAAATACTGAATTGTTCCATATATATATATGGGATCAAATGCAAGCTAAGCTACAATGACAACAAGCAGACCAACAGGTGCCTGGGAATGGGGCAGGTCACAGGGGAGGATTTTAAAAGTCTGCAAAGCAGGAAACTCTTGGAGGGGGTGGATTTTTTCATTTTCTTGATTGAGGTGATAGTCTTGAGATTATATGTATATATCAATTGTACTCTTTAAGTGCCATTTATAGTATGTCATTTGTGCCTTTAAATTTTGTAAAAATTTAATTAAACAAACAAAACATTTGGGGAAAGTACCATTGCTATGCCCCATCTTCAAATTATTTTTGACCATGTTGTGTCTCAGCAGTACTTAGACAGTAGAGAGAAAGCAATACATTTCTTGAGATTATATGTATATATCAATTGTACTCTTTAAGTGCCATTTATTGTATGTCATTTGTGCCTTTAAATTTTGTAAAAATTTAATTAAACAAACAAAACATTTGGGGAAAATACCATTGCTATGCCCCATCTTCAAATTATTTTTGACCATGTTGTGTCTCAGCAGTACTTAGACAGTAGAGAGAAAGCAATACATACTTGAGAAAGTCCGTCTCCCTGTGAATCCTCATGATCTCTGTGCTTGTCAAGCTCTTCTGGCCAGTTATGTGTGCAAACCCAGGGAACTGAAAAGAAGAACATATATAAAATCATGGCAAAATTCTAACCAGTTATATATGCAAACCCAGGGAACTAAAATGAAGAACATATATAAAATCATGGTAAAAGCTCTGGTAAGGTAAATTACATAGAGCTCATCTCAGTGCTTTGTCCCACCATATGCAGCAACCATCGTTTTTCCCACCATGCTCCAGCCACACCAGCCTCCTGGTGATCCTCACTTAGCTGAACTTGAAGTTACTCAACAAAGATCTTTGCAGGGCTGGTTTTTGTTCATCTTGAAGGTTCAATTAAAATGTCACCTTTTTGAGGGGGCCTTCTCTTTTCCCCCTGAATTAGGACACTGTTCTTCCTACCTGGTCATTCTCTATCCCGGGGGTTCTCAAGTTTGGGTGTTTATCAGAAGAAAGGCCAATTAGAACAGATGATGGGGCCCACCCTAAAGACCCTGAGGCCGCAGGTCTCGGGGGGGTGCAGTGGGGGTGGCTGAGTGTCTGCATTTCTGATGAGCTCCCAGGTGACGCTGATGCTCCTGGTCTGGGGACCACAATTAGAAAACCATGGCTCTATCCCATTACTCAGGTCTATCTTTTTCATGACAAATCACTATTCTCAATTATTTTTTGCATTATTCACACATTTATATCTGCCTGCCCCCATCCCCAACAAAATGTGAGCACCATGAATACAGGGGCCTTTTTTGTCCAACTAGGTATCTGGGCTCTGGGACAGTGCCTGACCCGGGGTGAAAAGGCAGGGACATTTTCTTCAAGAATGTTGCAGGAATCATTAAAAACACAGTAGATCTTTAGCACCCAAAAGAGTTTCCTTAGCAGTTACCTGGGGCTGCTGGGGGGCTGGTCTAGAGCCCAATTCATCACGGAAAGTTGGGGCTTCCCGCGGACTCTCTGAGAAGCGAAGGTCTTTCAATGTTTTCGGGTCACTTCTTTCACCCATGTCTACAATTACATCAAAAGCATCATTCTGTGAATATCTGAAACCATAGGTGCTTTCATGCAAACGTGTCTTCACAGTTAGAAACCTTTTAGTAAGGGGCCACTGTTGTCACATTCTCTAATGTAGTAACCATGCAGAGAAGCTCCCACTCAGTTGAATTCATAGCAATAAAGAAAAAAGTGGGCCCAAACTGAGAAAATGAAAATCTGCCCTGGCACATTCCCCAGCATTCTGCACCAGGCTGGGAGAATAGATAAATCCAGTTGAAAGGTCAGCAGGAAATATTATGTGTCCCAAGGATACACTGCAGCTGTCACACATCCTAACAGTTCCCACTCTGAGTGACCACTGCTTCTTATTGACCAAGAAACCCTACTCTCTAAAATCAGATTATCGGAAAACTTCGCTGTTCGAAACCACATCAGTAAGAATGAAACATCCAACTCTTGCCTGGAAGACCCAGGTCACTGTGACATAGGGTTGTTGTTCACTCGCTCAGTCATGCCTGACTCTTTGTGACCCCACGGATAGCAAAACACCAGGCTCCCCTGTCCTTCACTGTCTCCCCGAGTTTGCTCAGNCACATCAGTAAGAATGAAACATCCAACTCTTGCCTGGAAGACCCAGGTCACTGTGACATAGGGTTGTTGTTCACTCGCTCAGTCATGCCTGACTCTTTGTGACCCCACGGATAGCAAAACACCAGGCTCCCCTGTCCTTCACTGTCTCCCCGAGTTTGCTCAGACTCGTGTCTATTGAGTTGGTGATGCCATCCAACCACAGAGAAGCACCCTCAATGTCCAACCCGGTGCAGAGCTTCAGAGAAAGGTCTCTGGGCACTACCTTCCACATGTATCTTTGCTGTTTCCAAGGAAACAGAACCCTGGTTCCCTTCTCAGGTCCATATCTCATGGCGACCATTTCCCACTGATCTCTGCTTTGCCTACCTATCAGAACTTTTCTTTCATTTAAATTTCATCCAAACCCCACCTTCCCCCAGCAACTGTTGTCTGTACTTTAGTTGATGAGATTGCCATGGTTCCTCTACCACATGGTCTCTCGTGTTGCAATGAATAGATAAATCTGACTCTGCCAGACAGCTTGACTCTCCCTCATGTAGCCAGGATGGCGTTAAAAGTCAAATGAGATCTTACTGTACTGTCCTGGTGTTTCTTAGTCAACCCCTCGGAAGACAAGAACACAAGCCCTGAACCTGTTTGGTGGTTTAGTATACTAACTCGTATCTTCATCCTGTCATTTCATACCTGGAAACTTGCCAAGGTTAACATTCCAACCCAGTTTACTTTCAGGATTCTTATATTTCTTCCTTCCTTTTGATTCAACAAATCCATTTTTCAGTTCCTAGGAGGGAAGAGACTGTGTATCAATCACTTGACTCTGCCCATTTAGGTATGAAAATTAAAAGTTCCATAGTAGAGACGGCGACACGGCCTGCACTTCTTTACTAGAAAGGGGTCAGAGTCGTTTTCACCCAGTGACCTCTGTCTCGCTGTCTCTGGACACACACACAGCTTTGACTCTGGGCTGCCTGCCTGGTAGCACGCCTGCTTGAGATGCCCCTTCCATGTCAAGTGGCCAAGACTGGAGGCAGGTGACAGCTCACACAGGTAGGACGTCACACTCTTGGGAGACACAGTGACAACAGAGGGACCACCAGACTCCGGGGGCAAAGGCAGGGCAGGGTCAGACCCAGACAGATCTGCTGTCCACTGTCCTCCCACACTCGGCCCCGAAACACAGACATGCTTCTATTCTCAGGGTCAGTCCCTCATGCTTGGCTGAAGCCTGAACACCTGCTGGTACATGTTGGCTCAACCCCTGCTGGCTGTTCCCCAGCCAGTGTAGACCCCTGGTCACAAGTGGGCCCCACGCCATGCCTGCATCCACCACTCTGGTCCCACGGCCTCTTTGCTGCCCTCTGGTTAATTGTTAGGCTGAAGGGACTACCCCCCAAAACTTCCCATCACCCCAACGAGAGTCTGAGACTTTCCGTTTAATTGCCTCACCGTGGGCTGGCCCACCCTCTGACCCTGGGATCCATCCCACTGATACCCAGAACCCAAGGTCTAGAGTTTCACATGTCCTTTCTAGACAGGTGTACTTCATTCTCTAAAGAGGTGAGGCTTTCTATCTGGAGATGAAGCTGTCAACATAACTGAAGGCCAGGCCCACTGAGGGCTCCTACTAGCCCGATACTTCTTTTCAACAAATACCTCCACCCTCTCCTACCTGTCCCCATGCAGGACATGGAGTATGGCAGAATTGCTCTCTGCTGCCTGGGAGCTCAGTACATGGGGGAGACAGACAAGGAGCAGAGTAATCACATAGTCAAAGCACTTGATGAAAGAAGGCCTGGGAGCTAGGGGAGCAGAGGCAGAACCCAGCATGCACAGAGTTTGCGCTGGAACGTAAACAGGGGAGTCACAAAGCAGGAAAGGATGACTGCGGACAGACACTGGCTCTGAGAGGCCAGGCTGAGGGTTTCTGCTTTCTTCCATAGGGTAAGAGGAAAAGACACAGGAGCCTAGATAGAGGTGCCGGTGAGGCGTCTCCAACGGGCAGGGTGGAGGACTGGCCAAAAGGTGGGAAACCAGCAAAGATGCTGTGCAGTGGTTGAGAGTGACCCCAATGGTAAGGACCTGAAAATGGGTGCCAGACTGACTCTGGGGGTAAATGAAGGGGAAGATGTGACCACCGAGGAAAGGGCCAGGGATGTGGTGATGATCCAAATGCATCACAGTGTCAGTACTTGCCTGCTTCGGAGGGTCCTTGAGAGCATTCTCCACAGTGTCTTCTGGAGAGACTGGATCTGGCGGAACAGAGTCCACCTGAAACACCTTTGTGACAATGGCGCTCTCTCTGCAGTCTCTGAAAATTGTTCCAGACAGGGGAAGTCTGCGTGTCACACGGAGGCTCAAAGACAGGGGTCCGGCCACTAAGATGACTCTCGAATGAATTTACTGTATTGCTATTTTAAACTGGAGAGACCAAAACATTACCATTTCTAGGGTCTTAACCTTGAGCCTCGTGGGCTGCTGTCTATGGGGTCGCAGAGAGTCGGACACGACTGAAGCGACTTAGCAGCGGCAGCATTCAGCTATCTCTTGCTATGTAACAAGCCACTGCAAAACATTATGTCTTAGCACACAAAGGTGTGGGTTTGCCAGCTCTCGTGTGGTTGCAGTCAGGTGTCAGCTTGGGCCAGAGTCAAGTGAAAGTACAACTCAGTCAGATGTCCAGAATGGTTTCTCCCCTCAGGTTCTAAGTCTGGCCTGGGACAGCTGGGGACTTGCCAGTCATCTCTCTCCTTCCCTTTCTATCTCCCTTTCCAGGTGGTGAACTTGGGGTTCCTCATAGTAGTAGATCTCAGGTAGGTCAGAGACTTCCTAGGTGGCTGGCTTCTCCCAGCGTTTATGTTCCAAGAGACCAGAGCAGATACTGCAAGGCTTCTTGTGGTCTGGCCTTAGCGTCATGTCTGGAGCATTCTCTTGGTCAAAGTTAAGTTGTAGGGCCAGCCCAGATTCAGAAGGAGGGGATACTGTGGGAGGCATGGCTCACTGGGGGGCCATTTGGAGGACTATCTAGCACATTCACCATAAAGATGTCATACCTTAATCCTGAAACTATTCTGAAGCAAAGAATGAGGTTACCTGTATATCATTCATCCCACCTAAGTTATGGGAATTTTCCTTATCCCAACTGTGGGTAGCATAATATACACTGCCCTGGGAGATTTTAACTGTTATTCCTCAAATACTAGCCGGTTTTCAATTTATTCATAATATTTCACAATTAATCTTGTTCCTCCATGATGCAATAGAAGTCCCATGAGAAACCAACAGAGAGGTGGCCAGAAGTAAATTCTGGAGGTGATTTCCCCTCAGCACCAGCAGCTCATCTATACTCTTTATTTTTCTAAACAGTTTTACTGAGATATAATGTACATGACATAAAATGCACTTGCTCTAGGTATATAATTTGATGATACTCCATACATTTACACAACTGTGCAACCACCACCACAGTCCAATGTTACAACAACCTGTTTCTAGTTACTCCTCACTTCCACCTCCTACACCAGGCAACCACTGATCTGCTTCCTGTCTTCACAGTTTTGCCTTTTTTGTGCTGTGCTGTGCTTAGTTGCTCAGTTGTGTCCAACTCTTTGCGACCCCATGGACTGTAGCCCTCCAGGCTCCTCTATCCACGGGATTCTCCAGGCAAGAATACTGGAGTGGGTTGCCATGCTGATAAATGTAATCCTACAATTACACTCTCACATGTCTGGCTGCCTTTACTTGTCTTTTTTCTTTTTTTTTCTCAGGTTCACCCATGTAGTTGCATGCGTCAGCAATTCATTCATCTTTATTCTTGAGTAGCATTCCATTTTACAGATGTACCAGTTTGTTTATCCATTCCCCAGTGGACAGTCATTTGGATTTTGCTAGTTTGGAGGTTACAATACTTAATAGTGTTAGGAGTATTCACATAAGAGTCTTTATAGTATGAGCCCCTTTGGTTGAGTTTTCTCGTTTGTAATGAGCCTGACTTAGGCTTTGCTGAGGCATCCACTTCAAAGATGGTGCTCTTGAGTAAACACTTCACCAGCCACAGGACTATTCCCCAGTGGACAGTCATTTGGATTTTGCTAGTTTGGAGGTTACAATACTTAATAGTGTTAGGAGTATTCACGTAAGAGTCTTTATAGTATGAGCCCCTTTGGTTGAGTTTTCTCGTTTGTAATGAGCCTGACTTAGGCTTTGCTGAGGCATCCACTTCAAAGATGGTGCTCTTGAGTAAACACTTCACCAGCCACAGGACCAGATGAAGACCCAGCCACTGCCCCTCCATGGAAGCCCCTTTATTTTAGAGATCTTGGTTGGTTTCCATGACTGACCAATTGGACAATTTTTTCTCTTCCCACTGTAAATTCTTGCCCTGCCGCTGCTAAGTCACTTCAGTCGTGTTCGACTCTGTGTGACCTCAGAGACGGCAGCCCACCAGGCTCCCCCGTCCCTAGGATTCTCCAGGCAAGAACACTCAAAATTCACCAATGAAGACTGAGCCCGTGGAACTCCTCAGCCCCCCGCCCTCAGCCCTAATAAAAGCAGACCCTTGGCCTGTGATTTGTCCCTTCTTCTCTCCTCCTGCCCCCATCTCTTTGTACTTGTGACCTCATTGGGTGCCACATAATCCCCAGGACTTGTAGGTAATAGACTTCTTCTCTTTCCAAGTTCCTTGACAATTCCTGCTGAGGGCCTCTTGGAATTGTAATAAGAAGAACAAGGGCTGGTCCAGCCATATATGTGGACAGATACACTGGAGCAGACCCATGGGGTCAGACGGTCAGTAAGTTTAACTTTTTAGAAACTGCGACCTGTGGTTGTTCCATTTACATCCTCACTGGCATCATTTGAGGGTTCCAGTTTCTCCACACACTCACTGACGCTTGACACTGTTGGCCTGTTTTGATCACCTGTACTCTTGAATATGTTCTCTGTAGGTATTTGCTTGAGATGTGTCCCTGGTGTATTGGGATATAGGCTTGATTGTTGTAATGCAGAATCAAAACAACAGTGGCTTAAACAGAGTCAGTTCAGTTCAGTTGTTCAGTCATGTCCGACTATTTGCAACCCCATGAATCGCAGCATGCCAGGCCTCCCTGTCCATCACCATCTCCTGGAGTTCACTCAAACTCACGTCCATTGAGTCGGTGATGTCATCCAGCCATCTCATCCTCTCTCGTCCCCTTCTCTTCCTGCCCCCAATCCCTCCCAGCATCAGAGTCTTTTCCAATGAGTCAACTCTTCGCATGAGGTGGCCAAAGTACTGGAGTTTCAGCTTTAGCATCATTCCTTCCAAAGAACACCCAGGGCTGATCTCCTTTAGAATGGACTGGTTGGATCTCCTTGCAGTCCAAGGGACTCTCAAGAGTCTTCTCCAACACCACAGTTCAAA
>SJXO01003432.1:128209-169833 GCA_006408615.1 Connochaetes taurinus | reverse complement strand
CTTCGGTGCTCAGCTTTCTTCACAGTCCAACTCTCACATCCATACATGACCACTGGAAAAACCACAGCATTGGGCTATAACCCACCCAGAGCTGTGCAGGAGAGCCATGGTGCCCCGGGCCTAGGGTTGACTTTCTACCCTGTTGCCCCATCATATCTAGGACATGACACGTCCTTGTGACCCAATGTGGCTGACCACCACAGCCACATTCCAGCTGGCAGGAACCACGGCCTGCCTCCTCCTACAGGGCACAATCTAGAAACTGGCACGCCACTTCCACGCGCACTCACTGGCCACACCCTGTGCATTCATGGCGCTCTTGCTAGCTTCAAGGAGGACTGAAAACACAGGCGCGTCCTGCGAAAAATCCCAGGCTCTGTTTAAAAAAAAAAAAACTTTACTTATTTTATTTTTAAAATAATTTTGTTTTGTTTACATTGTGCTGGGTCTTCACTGCTTCCCAGGCTGCCTCTGGTTGTGGTGAGCAGGGGCTACTCTCTAGTTGCAGCGAGTGGGCTTTTCATTTCGGTGGCTTCTCTTGTTGCGTGCGGGCTTCAGCAGTTGTGGTTCCCGGGCTCTAGATCACAGGCTCAATAGTTGTGGCGCATGGGGTTAGCTGCTCCCCAGCATGTGGAATCTTCCTGGACCAGGGATCAAACCCGTGTCTCCTGCACTGGTAGGTGGATTCTTTACCACTGAGCCACCAGGGAAACTTCTATGGTTCTTGAAGAAGGCAACACAGATTTTGGGAGCAGCCTGCAGCCTCTGCCACATCCTTGTGACCACACTTCGGTGTATCTGTCTGGTATATTTAACTCTCACTCTCACTAATCTGCACTGAAAGCTCACAGCTAGAACATAAGGGATTCTACTTGATCTGCCCAGGAACTTAATACTCTTATATCTCAAGTTGGTGTCTGCCTTCAGTGTCCTTTATCTGCTTTGCTCGTTGATTTTCCTATTGGCCTTTGATGTGTTTTTATCTGTTTCATTATTTCTTTTGCAATTTTTCAGATTTCTTACATGTTGATTTTTTAAAATTTCTTAAAATTCTTGAAACTTTAAGCATCCCAAAACACTTAAAATTCTTTGGTTAAGTAAACATTCAGAAATGAATAGACATCAGTTCCAAAACAGTTGAAAAATGTTTGCTGTGCTGTGCTCAGTTGCTTAGTCGTGTCTGACTCTTTGGGACCCCATGGACTGTAGCCCACCAGGCTCCTCTGTCCATGGGATTCTCCAGGCAAGAGTACTGGAGTGGGTTGCCATTTCCTTCTCCAGGGGATCTTCCCAACCCAGGTCTGCTGCATTGCAGGCAGATTCTTTCCTGTCTGAGCCACCAGGGAAGCCCTAAGAAATGTTTACCATTAAGCCATGTCAAAGTCTTAAGCCACATTTTTAGAAGGAGAAAACAATTCTCAGAAACATACAACTAGTCCAAACAGCCAGTACCTATCAGTGAGTGACAGTATTTAAGAAATAACATGATCAGTGGGTACGTGCATTTTCGCTGGCTGGAGAGACTTATGGGCGGCTAACCTTTGGAGAAGCATGTGTTTTGTTGTTCTTAATAACAAACCAAATTTACAGATACAGGTATCTGGATGCAGATATAGAAAGTCTTTTAGATGAACTGCTTGTTTAACTCATTCACCTCAGCATCCATCTCATCTGGATGCTTATCATCATTGGCTCATGGCCTGTTATCCAAGATACAGTGTCCTCCTAATAAGATAACTTCCTCACATCACAAACATCTCCATCCAGGGACCATCTGAATCCTGAGGAATGGTCAGGTTTATGGCCTGGCTGGCTCTGAGCAGAAGCCTGGTTCCCAGTCACTTGTGGATCACTGCCCTTTTCTATCTCTGTGTATTTTGCAAAATTATTTACTTATTCATTTTGGCTATGCAGGGTCTTTGTTGCTGTGTGCAGGGTTTCTCTTGGAGAAGGCGATGGCACCCTGCTCCAGTACTCTTGCCTGGAAAATCCCATGGACGGAGGAGCCTGGTAGGCTGCAGTCCATGGGGTTGCGAAGAGTCGGACACTTCCCTTTCACTTTTCACTTTCATGCATTGGAGAAGGAAATGGCAACCTACTCCAGTATTCTTGCCTGGAGAATCCCGGGACAGGGGAGCCTGGTGGGCTGCCGTCTATGGGGTTGCACAGAGTCGGACACGACTGAAGCGACTTAGCAGCAGCAGCAGCAGCAGCAGGGTTTCTCTAGTTGCAGCAAGCGGGACCTACTTTTCATTGTGGTGCATGCGCTTCTTCTTGCAGTGGCTTCTCTTATTGTGGAGCACAGGCTTAGTTACTCTGCAGCATCTCTGAAGGTTCTTCTTGGACCAGGGATCAAACCTGTGTCCCCTGCATTGGCAGGAGGATTCTTAACCCCTGGATCACCAGGGAAGTCCTCTGGGTATTTTTGCAAGTGTCACAAAACTAGTGTGTCATCTTACATCCTAATTTTTTTCACTGACTATATCACAAATATTTTCCTAAATCATTCAAAACTTCATGACCACAGGTTTTCCTCTTAATATGTTAAAGACCTTTCATTGTTAACAGTCTTATCTAAAGCCCATTTTCTCCTTATTACGAAACTAATGGCCTGAAAAACCTAGAGACAGAGACTTGAACAAAGCTGCATGATTTCCATAAAGAACTATTTTATCACAATTAGATACAAGCATTAACTTTCAAAATTTTTTTGTATAGGTACTTTTCCTAAGCTGAGCACATCTGAAATACTAATAGCATTTCAGAGCAGAGTGGGCACAGAACCAGATGGTGAGATGCATAAACAATGTCCTTATTCTTCAGACTCTGACAGAAGCTCTGTTAGCTCCTTTGAACTACAAAGTCATTGATCGCGACTTCATTTTACTATCACCTTGCAGCATGATGCACCAGAGTAATCAGCTTATTAGTTTTCAATAACTGGGATGACTTGTTTCAGTAGAAATGGGCTGGCAAGTGGGAAAAGCCACAGATCCCAATTTTTAATAAAGAATAATCATGTGCTAGGGAGTTGTTCTGTTTTCATATTATTTAAAAAAATTGTTTTTTAATGCCAAGCAATCATCTTCACTGTAGAATTTGTAGCTTAAAAGGCCATGCAGTAGTTTAGCCAGCAGGGGGAGCCTGGAGTCTGATTTAAATTACCTGGGCCAGCCCCAGTACGTCTTCCAGAAATGTAGCCAAACCTGTTTTGTGGCACAAAATATTTCCTCTATCACAGACTAATCTGCAACGCATTTGAGGATCTTTTTTCTCTACAACCCATGGTGAAGTTTACCAAATTAAGTGGTATTTCTATACTTGAAACTGAAAAAAATTGTTGATTAGGAAAGAAAGAACAAAGAAAAGAATGAATTAGCTAACGCCTAACAAATCAAAATGATGGTAGCTTTGAAGGGCAATAAAGTCAGTACAAAATCAGATGGAGAACCATGGTGGTCATAGGCCACGTCCTGGGGAATAAAAGAACCATCCACTAAAAGCAGCATTTTCCTCAAGACGAATCTCTTCAGAGGTCCCAAACCCTGAAAAGGCTCTTCCTTTGGAGAAGGAAATGGCAACCCACTCCAGTACTCTTGCCTGGAAAATCCCATAGTTGGAGGAGCCTGGCAGGCTACAGTCCATGGGGTAGCAAACAAAGAGTAGGACATGACTGAGCGATTTCACTTTCCCAAAATCCCAGTGTGCATTTCAGACTAAAAACAGTATTAATATACACAGCACTTCACTGAACTATATACCCTTTTACCCATATGATCATCTCTATGTCCATCCATGTGGCTGCAAATCAAGAATCTGTTTTAAACAAATAATTGTTTATATGTTCTATCCATAAAACTTTTCCTCATGTTAATCAGTATGTAAATATGTATATTTTACAGTATAACTCAGTAAAAGACAAACACAAAGGTTACAGACATAAGCTGAAATTAAGATAGCTTTTTCTTTAGTGTCTTTATAATCCAGCACCGATTCTCACTGAAATGAGTAAAGTTAAAACATAATAAATATAAATCATCCCAGTCATTATGCTCTTGACTTACTTAGTGACTGCGATAGCTTTAACTTGTATTTTTCCATCAGGCAGGGTAATAGGTTTCGTATATTTAAAGGTAGTGTTTTCACCATAACCAATTTTCTTTTGGAATTCAGGTTTGCTGCCATCCAGGGTATAATATATGTTGACTTCCGGGGTGTCTGAAAAACCCAAAACAGGATATCTAGAATTAATACTAAAGTAGCAACTCCCTGAAGAATGCCTAGGGATCAGTTATTTAATGAGATTTTAAAAATATATATACTGTAGAAGTGAATAACAATAACTAAAAGAGAGTTTTTTTGTGTGTGCCAGGCACTGTGAATTAACTAATTTTATCAGTACAACCTTATGAGATAGGTCCTATTTTATACCCACATTATAGATGAGGGAACTGAGTCCCAGAGAGGTTAAGAAATCTGGTAAATGACAGCAGAATTTTGATCTGATTTCTGGGAAGTTGGATTTGTTGACCAGGCTCATTTCTTTTTAAAACAGGAGGGATTAAAAAAAAATTTTTTTTAATTTATTCATTTGACTGTGGTGGGTCTTAGTTGCTCACAGGCCATGCTCTTGAACCACTATGGCATTTTGCCTCTCTGACAGAGCACTGATATAAACCAAGCAGGGGTGAATTTTAAAACCAGAGTGTCTACTTAGAAAGCAGAAGCTAATTTTTCATTTTTGAGCATTGCTTAAAAAAATGGTTTTGTTATATTTTATTTGGACTTGGTAAATGATTCATGCACTTCTTGGGAAAATTAATAAAGGTACTAAGGTAATAAAGGTAAAGATAATAAATTCAGATGATCCAAGATTCAAAAGGTCAAACAAGGATATACAATGAAAACTTTCCCTCCAAGCTCCCTGCCCTCATCAGCTGCCCAAAGGCAACCAATAATATCAACTATCCTTCCAATGTATGTATGTAGTTTACATCCATACAAGCATATATGTACATATTTTTTAATCTCCCCCTCTCTGTACATACAAATGGCATATCATGCCCTGTTTCACACCCCTTTTCTCTTCATTTAACATTGTATCTTGTATATTGTCCTATATCACTCCTTTAAAAAGCACCCCATTCTTCTTTATGGCTGCACTGCATTCTATTCCAATGGATGAATCACTGGCCAACAGCCAATCCCTACAGATGAACACATAAACTGTCTTCTTTTCCTTTTCTTTCTTTTTTATTTTTGCTATTGCAAACATTGTAATGAATAACCCTGCAAAGAGTTATGTAGAACTAGTACTGTTGTTGAGTCAAAAGCTATGCTAGTTTGTAATTTTGGTTAATGTTGCCAAACTTCCCTCCATGGACATTGAAACAATTCACCCTGCTACCAGCAGGGAATAGAAGTGCATGTTATCCCACCATCTCAACCATACCGTGTGTGATCATTTTTTCTTTTGCTGATATTTCATTTCTATTCCCCAGGTTTAAAAAAAAGCATCTCATAGCTTTAACTCACATTTCTTATATTTTGAGTAAGATTCACCCACTCATTCAACAAGTATTTACCAAATGTCTATTACATGACAGACACTGTTTCAGACACTGGGAATACATCAGTGACCAAAGTCCCTCCTCTTATAGAGCTTCCATTTAAAACACACACACACACAAACAGGAAACAACTACATAGAATTTGTTAAGTGGTGATTAAGTGCAAGGGAGTAAATAAAGCAGAGGATAAGCTCTGCCTAGCAACCAAGTGAAGGGTGAATAGGAGCATATTCTCATGTTTAAAACACACATATTTCCTTTCCTATAAAATGTCTTTTTACATCCTTTGTCCATTTTCCCTATTGGGATATTATCACTTTTGGCAATGAATTGCAGAATCTTTCATTTATTGGACATTTCAGATATTATAGAAGTTGGATACCCTGTCATCATTTGTCAATCATCACCCAACTTCTGAGGGTTACGAGCACATATATTAAGACTTGAATTTTGGTTTGAGGAATTTTAAAAATAATATTAGCTTTTAAGATAAAGGAAGACACAGTATAATATATATACTCTTAGTTGGACCTCTCAGTCTAGGAAGCCCAGGTGTCATATCATCGGTACATATAGTTTGTATGCACATTAGTTATTCAAATATGTAACTGGAGTCTCAGAGTCTATTTTTTAATTGAAGTCTGATTTTTCAATTAAAAAAATTGAAATCTATTTTTCTATAATGTACTACTTTCAAGTGTACAGCAAAGTGATTCAGCTATACATATGTATATAGTTTTTTCTTTTTCAGATTCTTTTCCATTATAGGCTATTACAGCATATTGAATATAATTTCCTATATTATATAATAGGTTCTTGTTGTTTATCTATTTTATATATAGTACTGTGTACCTGTTTATCCAAAACTCTGAATTTATCTCCTCTTACTCTCTTTGGTAACCATAAGTTTGTTTTCTATGTTTGTGAGTCTATTTCTGTTTTGTAAGTAAGATCATTTGTACCATTTTTTATAGATTCAAAATATATGTGATATCATATGATATTTGTTTTTTTCTGACTTACTTCACTTAATATGATCATCTCTTAGGTCCATCCATGTGGCTGCAAATCAAGAGTCTGTTTTAAACAAGTAATAGAACAAGATACGTTATATCTATAAAATTTTTCCTTCTCTTTATTACATATGTAAATGAGTGTGTGTGTGTGTTTCTGGCATGAAAAAGAAACACATTCACTGTGTTATTTCAGCAGAAATAGCTATGTCTTTTGGCATCACCATGTGCCAGAACCTGTGTGCCTCACATCACATATCAATTCATTAATCCTCATGATGACTCTAAACTATAGATAATATTATCACTCTCTTATAGTCTAGAGGCTGAGACTAAGAAAGGCTGAGGAATGTACTGAAGATCACTAGATGTTTTCAAAGCCAGGATTCTTCACTCTCCAACCTGTCTGACTGGGAAGCCTGTGTTAGCAGGTCAAACTGATATCCCAGAAAAACACTGAGAATCCTGGGAAAGTCTGGGGAAGCAATGGGACATCCTAACCTGTCTAAAGTAAGTCACGGCGTTGCTGCAAATCTTTCCAACACAAATGGAAGGTTGGCAAGAGCCAGCTGTTGTAACCTATATAAATACCACTCTAGAAACCAACACTGTTTCAAATTTTCAAAGTTTTACAGTCATCCCAAGATCCTGATTATAGAAAGGATGCAAAGAGGGTAAATCAACAACTAGATGAATATAGAGAACATGGCAGGGTTATTTTAAACACTTTCAGTACATTTGATTCTTACCTGATTTCATTTCCAAAAGCGTATTGTTATCAATTTCATGGTTGGCTTTTCCGGGCTGAGGCACCCGCAGGGGTATGATTTGAGGGACACACACTGAACCAGCTGTCATTTTCCCTCCTTACATTAAAAAAAAAAGTGGATGAAAATAAATTCCAAGGGACACCTATATGTGAACAGACACTGAAGAGAAGTATCTCATTCAAATACAGTAAGACTAGTAAAAACTAAAGAGAATGTTGTTCCTCTACCATCTACAAATATCATTTTTCTTTTTTCTTTTTTGGGACACTCCTTTCAGTTCTTTTGTCTTTTTTAAAATTGAAGTATAGTTGATTTACACCGTCATGTGTAATATAAATATAATTAAAAAATTTTTTTGATGTGGACCATTTTTAAAAGTCTTTATTGAATCTGTAACAACATTGCTTCTATTTTATGTTTTTTGGCTGTAAGGCATGTGGGATCTTAGCTCCCCGACCAGGGAATAAGCCGGCACCCTCTGCACTGGAAGGCAAAGTCTTAACCAATGGACCACCAGGGAAGTCCCCAAATACCATTTTTAATGGAAATAATTATTGTCTTTGCTGTATTTTTGCTGTTGAGATCTTGTGTGGGCTTTTGATTACCTGAGTATTTACCTCACTTTGTGGGGGGGAAAGCAGGAGTGTATGGGATGGCGGAATAAAATTTAAAGTGAGCACATTAAATGCACATGTCAGAGCAGAGATCATCACTGATGACCAGACCTAAGCAACCCCTGGATCATTACCAGTCCGTCCTGCCTCTGTTTAGTATACCACCTCTCTTGGCTTCAGGCAAGACAGCACACAAGAGGAACAGAGGTAACTTTGTGTGTAGCATGAAATGTTCATTTAGAGCCAGCTTCCTTGGGAAAGCTCCATGTTCAAAGTCCTGCAGTTGTCATCAATGGTTCGTGCCTGTGAAAGCTGCAAAAGAAACTTTAGAAAATGACAGAGGGTCACGCCTCAGCCAGAAGAAAGCTGGCATGGATATAAACAGTGAGGAACGAACACAAAAGTCTCTCACTCCATCCACTGTATTTATAAGTAATTAAGTGCAAGTATAGAGGTCTTAGTGATATTTTTCTTGGGGATGGGAGGGTTCATAATTATTAATACACCAAGGATTGGGGGGGCAGGAACCCACACCTTAAAACAGTCTCCCATTCCATCTACTGTATTTATAAGTAATTAAGTACAAGTATGGAGGTCTTAGTGATTTTTTTCCTTGGGTGTGGGAGTGTTCATAATTATTAATACATAAAGGATCTAGGGGGGAAATCCCACACCTTAAAACCCATTTACATCTTGGATGGTCTGTTCAAATTTCAATGATAATGGATGCATAGGTTTTACTCAGTTAAAATCTACATTGAAACTCAATCTTTACAGAGTACTTCTTGTACCCTCCCCTATTAATTACAATTTTCCAAATACTTACATAATCTTATTTATCAGTTTGTGATTGGGCATTTATTATTTCCTTTTCAGTTTTGGGTTTTATTCTAAACAATGCTGCCTTGGAAATTCCCTGACGGTGCCGTGGTTAGGATTTGATGCTTTCACTGCGGGGGCTCTAGTTCAGTCTCTGGTGGGGGTATCAAGTTACTGCAAGCCATGCATGACACGACGCCAAAAAATTTTTTTTAATAAATACATAAATAATAAATAAATAAAACTGCCCCGAATGTCTCTGTGGCTTGAGGTTTGTCATAGACTATAACCCAAAGGTGGGATGGCTAAATTTAAGGGGTGAATTTAATGCCTGGTTGGATAGTTCCAGGTCGGAGGCCAAGAATTTAAATTGCAGATACAAATACGGATAGAGCGACAGCCCCTGCAAAAGGGCTCTGGACAGTGCCCATCCTCACATTTTCATTTACGTGAGAGGCAGTTAAAATTTAAAAATGGTTAAAAATTAGTTCAAAATAAAAACCTCTGGGGGTTGGGGGGAGGGAATAATTCCTGCGGCGACTAGGCGATGTCCTTGAAAGGCTGACAGTGCGTAGGCCAGTGGGCCCCGAGCGAAGGGGATCCATCCGCAGACCGATCCGCTAGGCCCGACTGCGTCAACAGCATCCCCCACCCCGCCATCCCTCCATCCAGACTGCCCCTCACCGCCCGGTTCCGGAACCCTGTCTGGTCCCCGTCTCCGTCCTTCAGGTGCAGCCAAGGACACCGCCACGACTCGGCTGAACGAAGGATGCCCTTCTCTTCCGCCCCCTCCCCCAGCCACCAGGACCCGATCGGGACCCCTTGGGTACCTCCGCAGCCCCCACCGAGGCAGCCCACCGCTCACCGCCCTTGGTCCTCTCCTTCACTGCGGCGGTACGGGTTACCAAGACGCTGCGAGCCGCGCCCCGCCCACCGGGAGCTGGGCAGGTGATTGGCAGGAACCCGCTTCCTAGCAACTAGCTCCGCCCCTGCGGTTGGCCCGGAGACAGGCGGCCGCAGAGCGCTCCTTTCTTCAGGCCTAAGCGTAGGCGTCCGAGAACTTGCCTTCACAGAGGTTGGAAAGCGCTACAAGGTGGCCTCCCAACTCAAAATGAGAACCAGGCTCGTTCGTACAACAGTCGATGATTTTCTGGAAATACCAGAACGAAAATGTCAGAACGGCGCGCGCGAGCGTGAAGCAGCGCAGGCGCGACTTGGCCACCTCTAGGCGACCGGCAAGGAAGGACCGCCTGCGACCCGAGGAAGAAAGTCCCTTGCGCCGGCCGAGCGCTGTCTTCACCCGTGTCCGGCTTCCCTCAGCTCGCAGTCCGGCCGCCCCGAGGGGTCTCTTCCCCCAGGGTCCCGGCACCTGCGCCCTCATGGCTGAGGTGAAGGTGAAGGTGCAGCCGCCTGACGCGGATCCGGTGGAAATCGAAAACAGGTAAATCGGGGAGTGAGGCTTGTTCCCCGCCTCTGGAGGCCCCCTTTCTCCCGGACCCTTCTCCCGTCTCCGGAAGACTGCACTCTTAAGAAGTTCAGAGCGAGTCGGACAGTTGACGAGATTGTGTGGCCGGCCTTTCCCTGGGTCTGTCAGGGAAGCTGTCTACTCAGGCGCACCTTTCCTTAAAGTGGTCCACGCCCAGAGTGAAGACTCGGCGTTTCCCCCCGGGAAAGTGTTAGTCGCTTGGTCGTGTCAGACTCCATGGGGTATTGGTGCAAACACGTTCTGATCCAGGATCGCCCTTGTTACCAAGGAACTCCCGTGACGGAAGGTTTAACCAGACTTAGGGTGCAGTTTTCGATTATGAAGCAACAGACACCAAACAGTTTGAACGCGATATTTAAGTGAAGGTTTTAGGGCACCCAACGCATCTTACGCTTACCCAAAGCATCTCCAATACTTTGGCGACCTGATGCGAAGAACTGACTCTTTTGAAAAGACCCTGAAGCTGGGAAAGACTGAGGGCGTGAGGAGAAGGGGACGACGAGGATGAGTTGGTTGGGTGGCGTCACTGACTTAATGAACGTGAGTCTGAGTAAACTCCGGGAGTTGGTGATGGACAGGGAGCTCTGGTGTGCTGCAGTCCATGGGGTCGCAAAGACTCGGACACGACTGAGCGGCTGAACGAACTGAACTGAAGCATCTTAAAATTTTATATTCTGTACCGTGCACTGCAGTGTTTAGGTTACCACAGAATTTATAAAGACCCCAGCTTTCTTAAACTTATTAGTAACACATATGATGATCCTGTGACAAGGTGAAACTTGAGGTTTATTTTTGTTTGATAGGGATCATTCCAAAAACAGGTCCCAGTTGTGGTGAATTGTCCTAAAAACACTTTGACTTCCCTCCAGAAGTGTTTGATCTGCCTCCTGCTTACAGACTTATGGCTACCCAAGGCACTGTCTCTTCCCTTTGTCATACTTGTTGCATCTGAGAAAATTGAAGCCTCAGCTTTAATGTGTTTTTCTGTTTTCATTTGACTTTTGTCCTAATTTAAAGTTCATATGAATAGTCTTAAATACAATAAAAATGCAAATGTGTACTTCAAAAGCATCTTCCTCATTTTTAACGTGCTTTCATTCAGAACCATTGTAGAAACCCAGATTATCTGTCAGATGTGAAAAAAGGCACACTTCTAGACTGTTCTGCCTGTATTTTTCCCCTACTGCCTCTTGAACTAGGTAAAAACATGAATATCATTAATTCTTTTGTTCCTAGGATTATAGAATTATGTCACCAGTTCCCTCATGGAATCACAGACCAAGTAATTCAGAATGAAATGCCGCATATAGAAGCCCAACAGCGGGCAGTGGCCATCAATAGACTGTTGTCCATGGTAAGGTGAATCCAACTAGTTCATGTAATTATTTATATGTTGTGATTGTCATTACTTTCTGTTATGTAGAATGAAACCATTCTCAAAAGTGTGGTAGGTTGTGACTGATAAGACTTCAAACCAGGAATCAGCTCAGACTGCCTAAACTAAGGAAAGAAGTCATATGCATTTTTACAAGACAAATAATTGTATTTTAACTGTCATATTTAGTAATTTGTCACTAAGGTACATACTGGCACACATGTACATGTAGGCATAATCTGTTCCCACCTTCTGTTTGCTTCTTGCTGCTAGTAAAGGCAAATATATAGTAAAGGCTTTGGATCAAATACATAAACTAGTATGAAGATTAAAAGTCAAAAATGGAAAAATCAACTGTAACTACAATAAACATGTAAACTAAGGGATAAACATGTGATGATCGGGAAGAAATGGACAATTTCTGCAGACCAGATTGTAATTGGCTGATTACTAATTCAGTTTTAGTAGTAAAATTGAATTATTAATCAAAGCCTCCCAGCAAAGAAAAGTCCAAGACTGGATAGCTTCACAGGGTAGTTCTACCAAACATATAAAGAAGAGCAAATACCTATCCTTATGAAACCATTCCAGAAATTTGAAAAGGAGGAAACACTCCCAAATTCATTCTACAAGGCCATGATTACTCTGATACCAAAATCAGACAAAGATATTAGTAAAAAAAGAAAATCAGAAGCCAATGTCTCTGATGAATATACATGTAGAAGTCTTCAACAAAATATTAGCAAACCGCATTCAACGATATACAAAAAGAATCATATACCATGATCAAATGGAATTTATTATAAGAATGCAAAAATGGTTCAGTATGCACAAATCAGTCAGTATAATACACCACCTTAAAAGGAAGCTTAAAAGTCACATGATCATTTCAGCAGATGCAGAAAAGACATTTGACAAAATTCAACATCCATTCATGATAAAAACTCATCAGAGCTGGTATAGAGAGAACATATTTCAACATAATAAAGACTGTTTCTGGCAAACCCACAGAGAAAATCATCTTCAGTGGCGAAAAGATGAAAACCTTTCCTCTAAAATTTGGAAGACAGGAATTCCCTGGTAGTTCAGTAGTCAGGACTTGGCACTTTCACTGCCAGGAGCCAGGTTCAGTCTCTGGTTGGAGAACTAAGAGCCCACAAGCTGTGAGGCATGGCCAAAGGGAAAGAAAAAATTGAAATCAGGAGGAAGACAAAGAGGCCCACTCTCACCACTTCTATTTAGCATAGTATTGGAAGTCCTAGCCACTGCAGTCAGATATGAAAAAGAAAGCATACAAATGGGAAGAAGTGAAACTGTCCTTACTTGCAGATGGCTGATACTATATAAAGAAAATGCTAAAGTCTCAATCAAAACAGCTATTAGAACTAATAAGTGAATGCAGGAAAGTTGCAGGATCAAGATTAATATATAGAAATCTGTTGCTTTCCTATATACTAGTAATGAACTATCAAAAAGAGGAAGCTAGAAAACAGTCTCTTTTAAAAGTAACATAAAAGGAGTAAAACAGCTAGGGACAAATTGGTGAAAGACCTAACTTTATAAAACACTGATGAAGGAAATTGAAAATACTACAAAGTAATAGAAAGATATCCAATGGTCATGGACTGGAGGATTTAATATTGTTAAAATGTCCATATGACCCAAAGCAATCTACAGATCTAATGCAATCCCTATAAAAAATGCCCAGGACACTTTTTACTGAACTAAAACAAATAATACAAAAATGCTTGTGAAACAGAAAAGAGTCCAGATAGCCACAACAATCTTGAGAAAAAGAACAAAGCTGGAGGTATCATGCTCCCTGACTTCAGACCATACTACAGTATGGTTCTGGCATAAAAAGAGACATATAGATCAGTGGACCAGAACAGAAAGCCCAGATATAAACCCATCCACTTATGGTCAGTTAATCTAAGACAAAGGAGAAAACAATGCACGATGGGGAAAAGAGTCTCTTCAACAAGTAGTGCTGGGCAAAATGGATAACCACATGTAAAAAAATGAAACTAGGACATTTTCTCACACCATATCAAACTCCAAGATGGATTAAAGGCCTAACAGTGAGATCAGAAACCGTAAAACTAGAAGAAAACATAGGCAGAACACGCTCTGACAAAAACTGTAGCAGTATTTTTAGAGAAATGCAAATCAAAACAATAAGGTATCATCTGACACCTGTCAGAGTGGCTATCATGAAAAAGACCACAGACAACAAATGTTGGTGGCAATGTGGAGTAAAGGGAATCCTTGTACACTGTAGGTGGTGAGATGTAAATTGGTACCACCACTATGGAAAGCAGTATGGAGTTTCCTCAAAAATACTAAAAATAGAACTACCATACAATCCAGCAGTTCTACTCCTGGGTATATATATCAAAGAAAACAAAAAGACTTAATTCAGAAAGGTCTATGCACCCAAATGTTCCCTAGTGGCACAGTGGGTAAAGCGTCTATCTGCTGTGTGGGAGACCCCAGTCGGATCCCTGGGTCGGGAAGTTGCCCTGGAGAAGGAAATGGCAACCCACTCCAGTACTCTTGCCTGGAAAATTTCATGGACGGAGGAGCCTGGTAGGCTACAGACCATGGGATTGCAAAGAGTTGCACACGACTGAGCAACTTCACTTCTCAAATGTTCATGGAAACATTATTTACAATAACCAAATGTGGAAGCAACCTAACTGTCCCATCAACAGATGAGTGGATAAAGAAGATGTGGCATACATATATAGTTAAGAGATATACACACACACATATACATACAGTGAAATACTGCTGCTGCTGCTAAGTCGCTTCAGTCGTGTCCGACTCTGTGCGATCCCTTAGATGGCAGCCCACTAGGCTCCCCCATCCCTGGGATTCTCCAGGCAGGAACACTGGAGTGGGTTGCCATTTCCTTCTCCACAATGAAATACTACTCAACTGTAAAAAAAATGAAATTTGCCATTTGCAATAGCATTGATGGACCTGGAGGAGGGTATTAGTGAAATAAGTCGGGAAGACAAATACTATATGTTATCATTTATGTGCGGAATCTAAAAAATAAACGAATATGTTAATAACAAAACAGCCTCACAGATACAGAGAACAAATTAGTGGTTACCAGTTGGCAGAGGGAAGTGGGGAGGGGCATAAGAGGTGAAACAGGATGTGCTGTGCAACACAGGGAATATAGCCAACATGTTATAATAACTTCAAGTGGAGTAGTCTATAAAAACTTGAGATCACTATGTTGTACACCCGAAACTAATATAACATTACTTCAATTAAAAAAAAAAAAAAAGCAGTGCACCAGATTGCTGAACCCTGTTCTAACCAAAAGAGAAAGAGTGTTGTGATTTCTAGTTGCTTCACTGTGGTGAAGGTCTTCAGCTTCTGGAAGCACAGAGCAAGTGTGGTGATAAATGTTTTTGTCCTCAGACTCCACTTTCAGCCTTTTTCTGTCTGAAAATTAGCCTCAGCAGTCACCTGTTGCCAGTCCTGCAGTAGGCAGTGGTAAAGCTACTCAAGAATTTTAAGCAAGGGAGTAACTGTTAATAAATCACTAGTGTTGCTGATTTTAGCTCTTAAAGTGAAAGTGAAGTCACTCAGTCGTGTCCGACTCTTTGCGACCCCGTGGACTGTAGCCCACCAGGCTCCTCCGTCCGTGGGATTCTCCAGGCAAGAATACTGGAGTGGGGTGCCTTAAACTATCCTCACATTCGTTCCCGTTTTCACTCCTCCTACCCCTGCATGTGTTCAGATCTTGGCTTCTACTTGAACTGTTAGGTGCATCTTAACGGCCTTCCTCGCTGCGTGTGCCTCAGAGCAACCTGCTCTGTCTTAAAGGCAGTTCTGACCAAGTTACTCTCCCACCAGAAGCCCTTCTCTCAACTCTGGAGATTCAAGTCCAGACTCCAGGGTTTACCACTCTGAGCCCCTGCCTTCCCCACCGACCTCGTCTCCCTGCACCACCTGCCTCACAAGTTAGTTTTCACAGGGAACAGCTTGTTTCTTAGTTCCCTGGCACGTCACGCTGTTTTGTGTCTCAGGCCGTTGCTCATGCTGTCTTCCCTGCTTAGAAGGCTCTTCCTCCTTTCCCCACACACTGACTCCTCATCCTAAGACTCAACTCCAGGCAGCACCCCCGAACCCACAGGCTGGGCCAAAGTGGCTTTCCTGGGAGCCCATCCCCCCCTTCACTTGGCTCTGTCCTCACGCTACCCCGATGGTATTGAAATCAGCTGTGGAGTTCTCTGTTGGAATTCGTGTCTGTCCTCCCCACCCCAAACATGTTCCCAGGACAGGTGTTCATTAAACGTTGACAAACTAAATTAAACAACTAAATGAAACTTCCAAATTGGGCTTTGTGATTCAATTTTTTCTACTTAGGGGGCTGGGGGAGGGAGGGAAAGGACTGCTGTTCACCCATATACCAACATGATTCCAAGTTACGGGTCTGCCCAGCCTTGACTCATGGGAACCTCTCTCAGTGATGCTTCCCTGAACTGCCAGGAGCCCAGTGGTACAGCCGTCGGCGTTCTCACAAGTTCAGACTCAAGGAAATACAAGAGCATGGAATCATTGTGTCAAAATACTTTTGCATGAATAGCCTTTATCTGAACTTTCTAAAGATGTTGTATTTTATTATGTTTATATTTACTCAGTTTACTTGAATATGAATTTTTATTGTTCTAAAGCTGCTTGTTTAAAATTCTCATGCATTGATCTTATAACCAGGCTAGGATCTAACATGTAGGAAATTGTTGCATATTAATATTTGAGGAAATGGTGATATAAAGAACTAAGTTTAAAAAATATACATATCACGTGTAATATGTAGGGAAAATCTTAAGTACTCAAGGGAGGAACTGACAGTTATACAAGGTAGGATATTTTAGTCTTTGTAAAATACTGAAGAGTGTATTAATGCTTGCCATTGGATTTGACATGTCTCCAAAACAGTTCACTGCTATTTTCTTTCTTTAAAAAAAAAACCAAAACTTTAGGGTCAATTGGATCTCTTAAGGAGCAATACAGGACTTCTGTATAGAATAAAGGACTCTCAGAATGCTGGGTAAGCACCTGATTTTTTATTTTTAATATTGTAAAAGTAATACATGTTTGGGTGGGAAAGGCCAGTACAGAATTGCATCATGTAAACCTGGTCCTGCAAATCATCTCACCTCCCACAGGAGTTCCATTTCCCAGAGATAGTGACTCTAAATAATTTGGTATATATCCTTCCTTATAGGTATATATAAATATATATAGATGATTATATATTTATATACCATATATTTATATATAACCTCTTTTCTTTTTTTTTTTTTTAACAAATTTGGATCATGCTATCCATACTGTTTTGCAACTTGTTTTTTTTCACTTACTGTATCTTGGACATCTTTTCATTCTGGTACATACAGCCCTGTCTCATTCTTTTTAAGGTAAGCCCTTCTTTTGGTAAATAAGTCAATGTGATGACTTGTCTACTCATTCCTTTAAGTGATTGTGTAGATGATTAGATTAGCCTATACCTCTTTGCATTTTTAATTCTGCTTTATTCCCCTGCAGTAAAATGAAAGGATCAGATAACCAAGAAAAACTAGTGTATCAGATCATAGAGGATGCAGGAAATAAAGGTAAGTTTTAGAGGAACAAACAGAAAAAACATTGTCTCTCGGACCAGGTATTAGGGACGGAGACCCTGGCTTCCCAGGGTGTAGAGCAGTCAGTTCAGTCTGCTGCCCTTTGTGTTCAAAGGAGAAGAAAATATAACACACATACTCACACACACATATATATATATACATATTTATAATGTACATATGTTTGAAGGACACCCAAGAGTGAGGCTGTTGTTGCCTCAAGGGAGGCAGGAACTAGATGGCCATGGGCAGAGATGGAAAGAAACTTCTGAATTCTGAACCATGTACATGTATTATCTGAAGCAAATAAATTAAAACTGAAGGGTTTTTTTATCCTTACTTTCTAAATTTTGGAAGCCTTCGTTTCTTCCTCTTATCTATAAATTGTGGATCGTAACATCTCTTTGGTTTTTCTGGGAAATCACGGGACACCTAGTGCCCCATGGCAGGGTCTGATGTAGCTCCTTCCACAGCTGTTTAGTTCCTCTCCTGTCGCCCTCAAAGAACGGGATCTTAATTGCTGTTATTACAATTTAAGACCTGTTTGAGTCATTGATATTAGCTTCAGCAATTATGATGTAACCTAAAATTGTACAATTTTTATATGTGTTAGGAATTTAAATTTCATTTAAAAAATAAATATGAAGACAGCATTCTCTATTTAAAACAAAATCTTCCTATCTTATGCCTTTTTGTTGGGAAGAAAATACAGCAAAATATTTTTACATAAATTCCCTTTATACATATAATACTTATTTCCTTCTTTGAAAGAAAAATTGTAGCTTTCTGCACAGGTTCTTAGTGACTGTAAGAACTATAATCTTTCTGTTTTCCAAGTATAGTGGACATACATACACATAGATGCTCTCATAAAGGTTTTTTCTTTTTTAATTGGTCTCCATTGAGGATGGCAACTGACCCTGACCCAAACTTAAGTTTATTTTTTACAGTATACGATCTAAAGTGAAATTTATAGAAAAAAGAGGCTGGAATGTAGGAGGGCATGGAAAGGCCAATGTATGTTAATTCAATGACATCAAGATTTTTCTTCTTTTAGAAAAATGTCCCTTATATGATTTTTAAAAGATGCCATGTTAGCATTCCAAGAAATTTCCAGTTAGAAAATGGAACATACAACTTTTTTGCATATTTTTGTTACTTTATCTGATATTCTTACCTGTGCATCATTTTTCCTATAGCAATGCTCCAGGATTATATACATATTTTGCTAGATTTACAATGAGATATAAGCAATGGGAAAAGAAACACAAATCCCATAGTGTTAAACTTACTTTACTTTCTTACAGGAATATGGAGCAGAGATATCCGATACAAAAGCAACTTGCCATTAACAGAAATTAACAAAATTCTAAAGAATTTGGAAAGTAAAAAGCTTATCAAAGCCGTTAAGTCTGTGGCAGTGAGTAACAGTCTTTCTTCTCCTGAATGTTCACTGTACGTATATTGCTCCAAGGATATTTCAATGTTTATCATTCTTTCGGCTTTGTCATGATTTAAAACAACTGATTAAAAAGACATTTTTAAAATTGTAGCTCATATTGGACCATTTGGAGATGCTGCTTTAGTCCATTAGCCGTAACTGATGTTCTCTGATAATGTCAGGTGTTAATAGGTGAAGCCAAGCACAAGGCGACTTGGTATGCTGTCCTGTAGTCCACAGTAATTCTGTAAATCCCACACTGGTGAGAAATACAAAGCTTTGGGGTTTTTAAGTCTTAGTTTTGGAAGACTGCTTTGTTACCTTTTAACCATCTGCTATGTGTGTGGTTTTTTTCCCTAGGCCTCAAAAAAGAAGGTGTATATGCTCTATAACCTGCAGCCAGACCGCTCTGTGACAGGTGGGGCCTGGTACAGTGACCAGGATTTTGAATCTGAATTTGTGGAGGTGCTTAACCAACAGTGTTTCAAATTCCTACAAACCAAGGTGAGCCATAACTGAGGAAACATCCCTCCCAAGTGGGTTTTTTTTTTTTTTTTAAGTTTTTTTCATAAGGAATGTTTAATCATACATATTGTATCTTATAGGAATTGAAAATAGTGAAATTGGTTCTTTTTCCTAAACAAAATAGGTCCTTTTGTTGATTATCCTCTATAGAAATTGTGTTCAGAAGGTCTTCTTCATGAAATTTATATTTCTACCCTTATAGGCAGAAACCGCACGAGAAAGCAAACAGAATCCAATGATACAAAGAAATAGTTCATTTGCTTCATCACATGAAGTGTGGAAGTATATCTGTGAATTGGGAATCAGTAAGGTCAGAGCCCAGTCTCTAATTTTCATCTTATTTTTAAAAACTTCTGCTTCATCGCAGGGATATGGTTTACACTGTATTCTAAACACATCTGGCCCAGACCCTCTTCTCAGGTGATACCTGTGTACATTCTACAGAACCCGCAAAATATAGAACCCACTGTCCTAAGCCAGGCAGGCAAAGGGAGTCTTTGCCGTCAGGCACTTTCTGAACTGTATGTCCTTGAGCTTGGGCTCCAGGGTGGAAGCCTGGCCGTGCATTTCACTACCAGATGCAAAAGTCTGTTCTGACAAGTTCTTGACTCTCCTGGGGACATTTCAACATATGTGCCAAACATCCATTATTAGTATCGGTTGCCATTTATTGGTAGTTTCCTACTTATGAGATGTAAGTGGCACTGTCGGCACATTCTTTCGAAGATCTGTACATATGGACACTGTGCTTAATTGCCCCTCACCATCAGAGAAGATGCTGAAGTGGCTGCATGGACAAGTCATTTTCATTTCTGCTCTCCAGTTCTCTTTTATTTAAAAAAAACAACACAGGAATTTGGACTATTTGCTGTCTAAAGTACCTTTCTGCTTAAGCATTTTTATAAATCTCCATTCTTTAGATTCTTGCTAAAGAAATGTGACAAGTCTAGATCCTCCTTAGGAGGGCGAAGACATCAGCAGGTGTCAAGCTCAGCAGTGAGCTCAGAGCTCTATCCCTGGGATCTGAGTGGTCTACTCTCTCTCTGGCCATTGTTCAACTTCTTTGTGCTTTCAGTTACTGTAGCATAATCCTTTCCCACTTCATCAAGAATTGTGACCTTTTACTGTTATCAACACCCTCCAGAAGGATGACTCCTTGTTTTGAATCCTTTCTAACATACTGCTTTTGTAGGTGGAGCTGTCCATGGAGGACATAGAGACCATCTTGAATACACTCATTTATGATGGGAAAGTAGAGATGACGATCATTGCTGCCAAAGAGGGCACCGTTGGCAGTGTGGATGGACACATGAAACTCTACCGGGCGGTCAGTCCCATCATCCCGCCCACAGGCTTGGTCCGGGCGCCCTGCGGACTCTGCCCAGTGAGTTAAAACGGCTTCTCTTTCTACCTTACTGCCTGCGACTGCAGATGCCACCAAGAGCTGCTGAAACCACCATGTAACCTTGATGACAGACCTTTAGTGAGCATGTCATCACCTTATATTCTTCTCTATAATAACCACCTTAAGGAAATTGGTTTTCTGCTCTTGATCCCAAAATGCACAATTCTTTTCTTAACCTTTTATTTTTTTATTGGGGTATAGCCGATTAACCATGTGATAGTTTTAGATGCACAGCAGAGCGATTCAGCCATACTTATACATGTATCTATTCTCCCCCAAACTCCCCTCCCATCCAGGCTGCCACATACATTGAGCATACATTGAGAGTTCCCTGCAAAATGCAGTTTTTGCTGAGGGCTAACCATTTCACCTAAGTAGGGAGGGTAATGGGGTTTGGTGAGAACCTGCTGTGGGCCAGACATGTTTTTGAAAATGTCTGTGGTCTCATAATCCTCCTGCACCCTTGGAGCTACTGGTATTAGTTAGTGTGAGGGGACTTAGGGCAAGGAAGACTGAGAGCATTGAGCTGAGACTTGACAACCAGGCCTCACACCCGACCCTTGTAGCACGCCCACGCTCATCATTTGTTTGTTCCCACTCGTGCTGCAGGCTCTGTCCCTGCTCTTGTGGTGTGTATATTCTCGGATTGCCTGTCTGCTTTCTATTGTCTACAGCTCATGCCCTGGTTTCAACTCCCAGAAAAAAGGCTACTCTGTTGGGAATTCTATTTAGCACTTTCACAAAAAGGAAGGTGACTAAATATGAAACACTTGATTAGTCAAGATTAAGTCATTTGTGTGTACAGATCTCCGATCCTGGACCGTTGCCTGCCTTCTGCCCAGTGGACAGGTAGACTAGTCAGCTTAGTGCTGTGGCAAACAGTATCCATCTCACTCCATGATCAGAGCAGGTCCCCTTCAGGACCTAACCTTTCACTTTGAAAGTTTTGTTTTTAATATTGCTTTAAATAAATGCTTAAAATATTGGATATTTTGTTATAATTTTTAGTTGATATTTAAGACATTACCTATAATTTACTAATTTTAAAACTTGAGTTTTAATGTAACCTTTTTTCTTTTCTAAAGGTTTTTGACGACTGCCATGAAGGTGGTGAGATTTCACCATCTAACTGTATTTACATGACAGAATGGCTCGAATTTTAATAGAGAGCTATGAACTTTGTTGACATTTTGCAAATGAACTTACTTTGGAAGTAAATAATTTAATTCATGATGGAACATCACACTCCCTTGAAAGCATTCACGGTACAGACTTGCTGCTACAGAAAAATATTTTTTTTAATCTATGAAGACTAAATTTATATTGATAGTGTAGTCAGCAGGGTATGAAACAGATAATAAGGTTAGTGGAGAAATCCATTCTTCAGTAAGTAAAATACTTAGAACCTCTTGGAAGACCACCTGTTGGAACTTTCGAGATTTCTGATGATTCACAAGAAAAGAAGCCAGCAAGTCAGTATTCGCCAAGGACTGTGATAATGGCCAGAACTTTAAAATGCCTGTTTTAAAGGTGTTTATCAAGGTCTTCATTGGGAATTTTTTATATATGGCTCAGTGTCACCATTTCTGTTTTCTCCATGGTTTCACTGAGGACGCAGACTTGGAGCATGAGGTGGGAGACAGTAGAGCATCCCTTTCCACACACTACTGATGCCTTTTTATGTCAGAAATATTCTTTCCGAGGATTACATTGGTGTACTTACCTCAAACCCAAATGGTGACTGTTGTCAAGGACATGTTTTCAGTGCATAAATGTTCATTGTTCTCATCCTAAAGGGAATATCTTCCCTGGCTCTTCGTTGTTGAAGTCTGTGGCTCAATTGTATTATTTGCTAGAATTTTCCCCTAGATTCTTATTTAACTAAAATTAAAACTAAAAATAATCCATTGCCTTCCATTCCTTTTGTTGGGGGAGGGAGTATCATTCTTCTTTCCTTATCCTATCTTCAATTTGTTTCCATAGTGTCTTAAATATCATGGTATAACAGGTCTAAACTAAGCAAGAAGTTGTGATAACTGTCCTCAGTTTCAGTAGCATTTTCAGTCCCAATCCTCAGCTGAATAGAAAACAATAGGTCACTTGATGTTTTGTTGCACATAATTCAGCTATAGGGCTTTTTAGGATCTCAGCTGTCATACTTTCACTTTGTAGCGCCACTTAAAGGTTTCTGTGTCCAGGTCAAAAGCCAGGGGCCAAGGGAAAGGAAAGTTACTACTGGGGCCTGGGTTCAAACCCCAGTTTGGAGAACCATCACAAGGGTTATTTTGAGATAAATAGTAAAATAAAACTCAGCTCAGTAACCAATTTGTAAGAACCATGTAAATTCTGTGGTGAGCTCTATAGAATTAGCATTTGATGACACTGGTGTTTGAAACAAAGATCATTTCAATTATTGGGTATGTGTAAAATCCAGAAGGGTCTGAGAGCCCAAAACTACAGAGGGCTTCTGTTCCCCCGAGAGTGGACTGGTAAGATGAGTATCTGCCTTCCTGGGACCTGGCCTGTCAGAGTCAGAAGTGGAAAGAAGGAACCAGTTTGTGTTTTAAATATAGATTTTTCTTTTTCTTTTTAAATACAGATTTTGTACTATATCTTGAGGGGCAGAGATTGTTTAAAGTTGACAATCTGTGGCTAAACCAGAAGTATTCCTTGCCTACCAGACTAAAGAGTCCCTTTAAACTTTTTCCCCTTAGCCTGTTTTTCATTCTATATTAAGAAGGAAAGAGGTGATTTAAAAATACAGCACCTCTGATGTTGGTTACATGGATATTTACAGGAATAAGTTCTGACCAGAACAAACTGTGGGGCTCTAGGCTCACAATGAGACCACGAAGTCCAACTGGACGTGAAGTCCTACTCACAGCTGATCTCTGTTTAGTGTATGGCATTTTGCTCACCTGAAAACAGATATTCCCTGGAGTCTGTCAAGGCCCGTCTCTACTTTATACTGATCTGTACATACAGAGTCAAACATATCATGAAAGGCCACAATCTGATAGTTTTAACAAATACTTCATGTGGGATTCTGTCATGTAACTTCTCTGATCTCAGTTTGGTGATGAGAAAGTTTTATGGGGCAGTAATTTTTTATCGTGATTAACTAAGCAAACCAATCAAAAGTACCTCAGTGGAGTCACTTCGACTGTGGTGGTGGGTGAGGGAAGAATGTATCATGTGCTCTAGCATAGCGCTGTCCAGGAGAACCTTCTCTCAGGATGGAGATGCTCTGTATCTTTGTCCAGCAAGGCAGCCGCTGGTCACCCATGATGGCAGAGCACCTGCACTGTGGCTTCCATGAATGAAGAACTGCACGTTGTCTTGCAGGCTCCCCATGGCTACTGGCTGCCATGCTGAGTGGCACAACTGGACTGCCATATGGCTCTAAACTCAAGTTACTTTTATAGGAATGAAGAATAGCAAAGTTAATTATTTCTCAATTGTATATATTTGTTTATTTCTCAATTGTATATATTTGTTTTTTTCTACAGAGAAAGAGTACAACATAGTATTATGGACTGTTATTTGTGTAAGTTTTTACTTTTAAGAAAGGACTGCAGAAAACAAGAAAGAACATACATAGAACGATTACTACGGCCAAATAATTCAAACAGAGTCAAACTTTGATTACAGGCTTGGCCATATCAGTGCTAAACAACTTCTCTCAAGAGAATTATTCAACTGATTTATCTTTGCTTTTCACTAACTCATCATTTATTTTTAGTTATAAAAGACACATTCAGCGCAGCAAACTCAGAACTTCCCTGGCTGTAGAAAGTAAACAAGAGATGTCCACCACACCATACCTACCAATTTTCCCAGCCCCCTAAGGTAGTTACTGCTGAAAGCTTAGACTTGTCTCCTGACTTTTTAAAAGCACATTTAGAAATCAAGACTCTTAAGCTTCAAATGACACCTTTGAATCTTCAGGAGGTGTAAATAGTGGGAATTCACATTACTGAAGCAAATGTCAGGTGTGAATTTACTGGAAAATGTTTGAGGCAAATCTTAGGGATCATCATAGCCAAAAAACATTGGAAAATGAGAAAGGGTTTTTTGAGGGAGTGTGATTAGAAGGAAAATCATGGAATGATGCTAAAAGAGATCTCAAGGCCCATGGAGACTGAAAGGTGGAGCACGCTACAGAGCAAAACTTGAGGCATGGAAAGATCATTTTTAAAAATATTTAACAGAATCCAAATTGTTCCCATGACTTTGTCCTTTGACATGATGTCTGTTTCTCAGGCTTTACAGAGAAAAAGTTACAGCACCTGGCTAAGTGAATACCTAAGGCAGAGGTCACACAGGGATGGCCTGGACTTTGTGTCTCACAGTGTTTGTAAATTTATTTACTGTAGTTGCCAACTAACATAACCCATATGTCTGTGGACTGAACATAATTCATGTACATATGGATTATATATATATATATATATACACACACACACAGTAGTCCCTAAATTTAAAACCCACCATATAAATTTGTTTTTCTTTAAAAATCAGAAAGATTGGCAATATCTTGGCAAATTCCCACATGGCGACAGGGCCCGGGAGTTCTCCCTGTTCGTTGCCCGGGTGCCCTCAGAGGTCTGGCCTGATCCTTGCCGATCCAGTCAACCCTTCTCATGTTCACCACCTGCCCCTGCACGCCCCTGCCTCCACCTCCTTGTGTGTCCCTCTCGACATGTTTGAGGGTGAGGGGTCAGGTGTCAAAGGGGAAGGACTTGGTCTGGGTTAACATCTGGGGTCAGCTCCCAACTGAAGAGCGTTCAGAGCTCTTCACCAACACTCTGGACCTTTAGTCATATTTTCTTTCCCCGAAAACGGAAAAGTTTTATGTCAGAGAGCAGTGTAGCTTCTTCAACGTAACATGAAACCTGTTTTAATCTGAACTGGGGGGTCAGGAAACCTAGGTTCTGTTTCTGCCTTACTCACTTTGGACAGGTAAGGCTGGTTAAGCTGTCCCCTGTCCCTTACCAAGTGGGAAAAAGAATATTTTAGGTCATAGTAATTTGAGGAGATGTAGATTCTATTGAGAATGAAAATGCTGTTTAAAAATTGAAACGTGTTTTTTTAGGCATTTTGGGCCTTAATTGGATCTGTTATATGTGTCAGTATTCATGTGATAACAGAGATCGTTGACTATTAATAATCTGATAGTTGCCCCCCTCTCATGTTGTTACGCAGACAGCAGGAACGATCCTGTCTACGCTGGTACTTTCAGCATGGACCCAACTACACTAACCAGTTCATGAAACTCTGTGTTCTGGAAATGGCCGCGGTCAGTGAATTTGTACAACCTGGCTTCCAGCCTGTCAGCCACTTCTTGTTGTTCCTTCCAAGGAAGGAAAGGGTCATCGGTGGAGCCAAACTGCACAATGTGAGGGCAGTTGGCTTTGATCTTCTCCCACTGCCAGGGCCGGCTGAAGTAGCCTGTGAGAAAAACACCGAGCCTTTCAGTGCCGTGGACCATTTCCACCCTAGCTGCTCTAGTGAAGACCACAGCAGGGACATGAAGAATCCGAACCCCACTGTGAGTCTGCTGATCTGTAGGGCTGATACCGTGGCTCCTGGTGAAGAGGGCGGGTGTGGTTCAGGGGCTCAGTTCTAGATTGTGGATTACAAGCTGGTCCACTGCTCTTAAGTGCCTACCTTATATCTAAAGATGGGTGGTGGGTATTTCTCATGTGCGATTAGATGCCTTGTTAGCCTGTCAGAAGACAGTGCTGTTTTATCATGGAGCCCCTTGACTACAGGAGGGGCTCTGCCCAGGGTCTCTGCCTTCAGACTTACCGCTGGCACGTTCGTTCGCGTCCCCCAGGTCAGATGTGTACGCAGCCACTAACACGATAGCATACACCCGGTGGGTCTCGGCGTACCTGGAGAGACAGGAATGACGTAGCTTAAGTCTAGTGTTAAATGTAATTCCCAGAAAGGCAATAAGCCACCCACAGTCACTTGACTCAGCTTACAGAAAGCACGTGGTGCAGGCTGCTGAGCTTGGTATGAAAAAGAGCAAGCAAACTGCAGAAGAACTAGGAGCCCAGCAGGCAATTGCCTCACCTGGGCTACCTGAGCTTCTACTCAGTTCTCAAAACAGTGCAGGCCTCGTCTGGAATAAGCATAACAAGTGTAATCATTCATCTCGATGTGTGGGTGCATCCACCTATAGCCCACACTGGCTTTACCTGGTTGGTTAACACACAGATTCCGTGGCTCGGCCCCAGAGCATCTGATTCAGAGGACTGAGAGCGAGGCCCAGGAATCAGCACTCTAAGGCATGACACCTCCCCAGCCCAGGTGATGGGTGCGGGTGGTCTGTGTCCTACTGCAGAACCTTGCCTCTTGCACGATGCTCCACTCTGTGCTGTTACCCGTTTGCATTGTGTCACGTCTGTTCCCCGCCCCCGCCCCCAGCAGGTCTGGGCCTTCTTGCTGTTTCTGGCCCTGTTCCCTCGAACAGTGCCTGGCAAGCAGACACTCAGCTGACTGTGTAGATAGTTCCCTCACTGGGCAGAGACTGGCCTCAGGAAGGGGCTCCTGCCTTTAAAAGAAGGCACATGGTTATGAGCAGTAGCCTGAGAAAAATTCAGCTGGCCTTGAGTTGGTACAAATTTTGGCGTAAAGTGATTTCTTCATTTTCCAGACAACCCCTTGCAGCTTGTGAACACTATGACTGTACCATGATTCTGCAGGTCCACATCAGAAAGCATTCTCGTAGCTTCCACAGGTGTGGCTCACAGGTTATGGAACCTGGCAAGATTTCTCTGACAAACAATTCATGTGACATCCTGAGAGACTGAGTGGGACAAGAGGCCACACAAAACAATAATCCTTTGTCATCCAGCCTCACAAATAAGGAGGAAACCCAACCTAACAGGCTATTCAGCCAGCTCTGTCTTTACTCCAGGCCTTAGAAGCCAGCAGGGATGTGCCCGTGAACCCCGAGGGCTGGGGGTGTGGGTGGTTAACAGCCTCCACCCTTCCACAGGGATTTATTGAGCACCTACCATATGCCAGATACTCATCCAGGCACTGGGGTTTCGGTGTCAGAATAACAAAGTCCCACCTAATGGAGTTTACATTTGAGTGGCAGGAGACAGACAAGAAATGAATAGGATGTCAGATGATAAACAGTGCTATAGATAATAAGGGGCATCACAGATATAAAGGGGGTAAGATTCAGTGAGGTGAGGTTGCTGTTTCACAGGGAGTGATTCCAGAAGGCCTCACTGGAAGGTGACGTGGAGCAGAGACTTAGGAGAGGAGAAGGCCACGCAGGTTGTCTTGGGACTAAGTCCAGGTAGGACGATGGCCAGCACGGGCCTAAGGAAGGTGCATGCTCAGAGTGTTCAAGGACTGCGGTGAGGTCTATAAGCCAGGCTGGGGGCAGCTAGGGGGAGATGGCAGAGATGACATGGGTGGTGGTGGTGTTGAAGGCCAAGACGTTCTTCTGGGAGGGTCAGGAGCTGCTGGGGTTTGGAGGCACTCATATTTTAAAAGGATCACTGTGTCCGTGCCTGAGTGGATTAAATTTCTTTTTAATCCACTAACCAAACCAGGAAGGAATTAGGACAGATCATGTTACCACTTCTGAGGGCAGCACTGTTCCTCTGCAGTGGAAGCTTAAGACATGCACCAGCTATTTCCCAGGCAAGCATGGCTGGAGCCCATGGCAGGGGCAGGGGAAGGGGGTGACATTCAACAAGGACTGAACCTCATGGCCGCGATGGCCCCGGAGCTGTGGCCAATGATGATGGTCTCCTCGTTACAGTGCAGCTCCGTCTCCATGAAGGGCAGCCAGATGCTCTCTCGTGCTGTGACTAAGGTTCAGGGGAAAGGAAGAGTCTGTCACTCAACAGGGGCAGTCTTAGTTCAATCCTGCCCACCCTTCTAACACAGGATTGCTCTGTAAACTGCAGGACCCCAACAGGGGATGAGGCTGTTTTCAGGGAGTCAAAGTTTTCTGTGTTGCTGTTGGAAAGACTCAAATCTGTAGTGTGGGTAAATAATTTTGTTTTCATTTTTTTTTACCACGTTCTTGTAAGGAAATACTAAAGAAAAAATACACCTCTGAAGTTTTAATGTAAACTTTCCAACTGAAAAACAGAAATCCTCTTGACAATATTGTCTCTCAAGTTGACGTCCACATATACTCTTTCTTTCCAAGAAGGAAATTCCTGGGACAAGTCACAGACATGCTCAGAACAAAAGTGGCAAGGTTACATTTTCTAATATCAGGATCTCATAGAGATGCTATAACTTTTGTCACATCTCTGCCTCAAATGAAAAACCCATGAATTCTGCCTGAAAATATTTGACTTACAGAAGGGAAAATCAAGTTGCTTACAAAGTTGAAAATTAAATTTTACCAACCCTGGGTGCTCTTCTTGCTCCTCCTAGAACTTTCTATCACCTCTTTTGGTTTGTAGCCTCCTTCCCCCAAATACTCGCCATCATTCATCCTGAGGTATGTATTCCCTTCGGCTTCTCTACCGGAAAATGGCAAGATCAAAACCCAACAAGAGGAGGCTTTTTAAAGATAAATTTAAAAAACTTACTTGGGTCAGGCATGTTTTTAGACAAACACTGGAAACCAGGTATCTACAATATGAGGGGGAAAGAAAAACTATTATAAGGAACTTAATTACAACTAGTAATGGCTAATAAATGAGACACCTGATATGAGCTTTATCAGTTCAATAAGTATTTGCTTCTATTATGAAATGAAGTGGGTTAAGGGCTATAGGATTAAATATGAACAAACAGTCCCTCCTCATGTACTGCCACCTGTCAGTAGTTCTCTATCCAGCCAGTTCTGCAGATCTCTATATGTGCATCTACAAATCTCCATTTATCACCACCAGTGTATATGTAGACAGAGGGCTCCAGACAAACTCACCTGGAGCCAATCCGACTATGCTCCAGGGAATAGGTAAGATGTGGCACACAAAGCTGGTACAGAGAGTGGGAGATCCCATCCTCCTGGACAGCTTTTCTAGCTCCATCATGGCTCTCAGCCATAAGCCTGAGATTTTATTCTAGACCTGCTCTAGGGCTTGGCAACTCAGGAAACAGTCATTGCCTAATTACGGAAGAGGGTTTTTTTTTTAAAAATTCAGTCTTCAGAAGACAACACACAGATGCCATTGTTATAAAACTCACAAGCCAAATTTACCAAGGTATTGTTTAAAGTATACATATGGAGGTTGAAAAGCACATTTTTTTCCGAGTGGAGTAAATTTAAAAACAGGCTTCCCTGGTGGCCCAGACGGTAAAGCGTCAGCCTACAATGTCGGAGACCTGGGTTCTATCCGTGGGTGGGGCAGATCTAGGTGGGGAAGATCCCCTGGAGAAGGAAATGGCAACCCACTCCAGTACGCTTGCCTGGAATATTCCAAGGATGGAGGAATGGACTAAAGTCCGTGGGATCGCAAAGAGTCGGACACGACTGAACAACTTCACTGGCTCAGAGGGCAGGGAAATGGGATGGAGGGACATATAGATGGCTCTGAAGGTATTGGGAAGGTTCTAGATTTCAGCTTGGTGACAGGACTCTCCGGTATTGATTACATCGTGCTTCAGGATGAACACACGTGTTACGTACATCCTTTGTGTATATCAACATGAATTAAATTAAATCAATATGAATTAAAATATTTAAAAGTCTGAAACAGAGAGCAGAGGAGACAGGTAAAATTAGCTGAACCTGCAGGAGATACGGGGAGCTGGCGTTCTCTAGTTTCTAGAGGTGAAGCTAGGACTCTAGCCTCAGAGAAGCCCTCCAGCCTGCTTCACCAGCCCAATTTCCAGCCCTCCTTGCAGAATCTAAGACAGGGTGGCAGGGCTTTGCACGAAGGGATGGGAGCGGGGCGCCCTGCGACGCCAGGCCGACCCTCCCAGCGCCGCTCGGCGCGGCTCCTACCTGCTCCAGCTCCCTCTTCACCCAGCCGTACCACCCGTGGGTGGCCACATCCTCGCCCCCATTCCCTGGAATGATCACCGCCTTGCAGGGAGCAGCCATGTGTGCAGCAGACCTGTGGTGCTCAGGGGAGCCTAATCTACCGGGGTGCCTGCCCCGTGGGATTCTGGGAATTGTAGTTCCGGGGTGGCAAGCGCGTATCCCTGTGAGCCGCTGGTCCACTTGCTCCACTGGAAGCGCCGGAAATCTTTCGGGGATCCAGCAGATGTAAACCACTAGCGCTCTCATCCCCCCAACCCCCCTTATTTGGAACAGAGTGTGGTATCCCGAGAATGTGTTATCTCTTACCTAAAATTACTAATATTTCTATAGAAAATGCGTTTTAATTTCCTAAAAGCAGAACACAACCCGTTTTATTTGTTGAGGATTCCTGATTTCAAAATGGTTCTTAGTAGAATAGTCAGTACCAGCCAATAACAGTCAATAGCAGCAGGGGCATGTGGTGGGGGGGAGAATTAGGACTCAAAGCCTAGTTATAAAAAAAAAAAAAAAGCTTTGCTGAAACCCTTTGGGGAGTTCTCGGTTTTGAGGGGGGGCATGAGCCACTCATTACCTTGTATGGCCTTCAATAAACCTTTCTTTACTCTGGGCTCTGATGTTTAGATATTGTTTGGCCTAAGTGTGTATCAAGCACATTAACTTGTGTTCACTAGCCTGTCTAGGGGCCTGTCTATCCAAAACACTTGGTTTCATCCTGGGTTTTGTACTGAATTCTTCTCAGGGTGTATTATAGATCAGAGGCTGCAGTGGCTCATGCCTGATCCCTGTAGAAATGGATAGCAGACAACATTCTTTGTTTTACATTCTGTTCATGTCTGTGTCTTCATGGCTGTAACCAAGAAAGGTCTGGGGGCACCCTTGGTGTTTCAGTGGATAAGAGCCCACCTGCCAATGCATAGGACATGGGCTCAATCCCTGGCTCAAGAAGATTCCATGTGGCGCGGAGCAATGAGCCAGTGCACCACAACTACTGAGCCCGTGCTCTGGAATCCGCTAGCCGCAGCGACTGAAGCGCATGCGCTTAGAGCCTGTGCTCTGCAGCGAGAAGCCACTGCAACTGAGGAGCCTGTGCCCCACAACTAGAGAACAGCCCACATTCATTGCAGCTAGAGAAAGCCCAGGCACAGCATGAAGACCCAGTGCACCCAAAAATGAAAGAAAGAAAGAAATATTTTGAAAAAGAAAGGTCTTCACCTTTTGTTGTGAGTCAAACGGTTTACTAACTTTAGAGACAAATCAGCCTACTACATTTCTTCAAGGAGCTTTGTTCTCATTGGCTTACACAGGGGAATAGAATTTGCCTCCCTCACATATGCCTCTTGGTGTATTAATGATTTTAAGCTGGTTATTTTCTAAGAAACAGCAGACTTGGAAAAAACTATTAGCCAGTAGGAATTATCCTCTTGTAAGAAACATTTCTATTTGTAAGAAGCATCTCCATTTGTAGGTTGTCTCCCTCCTTGTACTAGGAAGAGGATGGCCACATCTCTAGCAAGTTATGAATGAAGAAGGCAGTGAGTTTAATCTGCCCAAACACATTGCCGTTATTTACTGTGTGACGTCTGATAACTCACTCCACACCCTCAATATCCTCTTTAGTCTTTAGTTGAGAGTTCCAGAAAAACATCTATTTCTGCTTTATTGACTATGCCAAAGTCTTTGACTGTGTGGATCACAATAAACTGTGGAAAATTCTGAAAGAGATGGGAATACCAAACCACCTAACCTGCCTCTTGAGAAACTTGTATGCAGGTCAGGAAGCAACAGTTAGAACTGGACATGGAACAACAGACTGGTTCCAAATAGGAAAAGGAGTACATAAAGGATGTATATTATCACCCTGCTTATTTAACTTATATGCAGAGTACATCATGAGAAACGCTGAGCTGGAGGAAGCACAAGCTGGAATCAAGATTGCCAGGAGAAATATCAATAACCTCAGATATGCAGATGACACCACTCTTATGGCAGAAAGTGAGGAAGAACTAAAGAGCCTCTTGATGAAAGTGAAAGAGGAGAGTGGAAAAGTTGACTTAAAGCTCAACATTCAGAAAACTAAGATCATGGCATTTGGTTCCATCATTTCATGGCAAATAGATGGGGAATCAGTGGAAACAGTGTCAGACTTTATTTTGGGGGGCTCCAAAATCACTGCAGATGATGACTGCAGCCGGGAAATTACAAGACGCTTACTCCTTGCAAGGAAAGTTATGACCAACATAGATAGTATATTGAAAAGCAGAGACATTACTTTGCCAACAAAGGTCCATCTATTCAAGGCTATGGTTTTTCCAGTGGTCATGTATGGATGTGAGAGTTGGACTGTAAAGAAAGCTGAGCGCCGAAGAATTGATGCTTTTGAACTCTGGTGTTAGAAAAGACTCTTGAGAGTCCCTTGGGCTGCAAGGAGATCCAACCAGTCCATCCTGGGGGAGATCAGTCCTGGGTGTTCATTGGTAGGACTGATGTTGAAGCTGAAACTCCAATACTTTGGCCACCTGATGTGAAGAGCTGACTCATTTGAAAAGACCTTGATGCTGGGAAAGATTGAGGGCAGGAGAAGGGGACGACAGAGGATGAGATGGTTGGATGACATCACCGACTCAATGGCCATGGGTTTGTGTGGACTCTGGGAGTTGGTAATGGACAGGGAGGCCTGGCGTGCTGCAGTTCATGGGGTCGCAGAGAGTCAGACATGACTGAGCAACTGAAAAGAACTGAACTGAGGATGGTTTTTAAGGTGAGGGTTTCAAACATTTTGATAAGTTACTTAGTTAACCTGGTCTTTCCCCTGTGTATATGTTATTAAATTTTTGTTTCATTTTCTCCTGCTAATGTCTCATGTTGATTTAATTTTTCAGCCAGCCAGAAGAACCTAGAACAGAGGAAATTTTCTTCCTTCCCACACTTATCAAGATAACTACACAGTCACATAAATCAACTATTCCTAAAATTCACTATTCCTAAAGTAAGGAAATTCCTAAAATAAATAAATTTCTAATACTTTAAATATGATAGGTTGAAAAAAAAAATCCTTCTTACAGAAATTTCTAGTACTAGGAATCCAGGTTCAAATAACTCAAGAAAATTTTTGGCAAATGATAGTCTTCCAATGTTTGGTTAAAAAAAAAAAAAACAGCTATGTCTTTCTGTAAAAGAGAAGAATAAACCTGACTCAATACTGGATTTGTTTCTTTTACTTTAAACTTTGTATTCTACTGCTTTTGCTTCAAGTTAATCACTAAAGGAATTTCGTCTATAAGCTTAAAGTGTCCATAATGATCCAGTTTAGGAACTCTGCCTCCCATGCCTGTGTGTTAAGCTAAAATACCTTTCTTTAGTTCACAGGAAACATCCTGACCAGACCCACCTGTGAATGGGTGCAGGAAAGAAGAAATCAACACATCCCCTCCTCAGTCTGGTGGGAACCAGTCTTCTTGCTCTGCTGGCTCTCAGATTAAAGTTGCTATTCTTTGCCCCAACAAGTAGTCTCCCGATTTATTAGCCTGTTGTGTGGGCTGGTAAAATTTTTGCACTGTGAAATATAACACAAATGTGTATTACCTTAATTGTGTCTCCTTACTCAGAGAATTATTGATTTGAACGTCCTAAAGTTACACCAGTTTAATTACTTAAAAAAAAACCCCTAACATTACTCTTACAAATGGTTTAGAAACATGAACATTGTAAATTTGTTCAATAAAACTGAACCATTATTCAACTTTTTTTTTTCTGCAAGTAACTTTAGAGAGTTCTAACAAATTAGATTACTACATCTCTTAAAGGAACTTTGTTCTCATTGGCTTAGGTAGGGGAATATAATTTGCGTTATCTTGTGGGAGCTAAGTTCCCCAACCAGCGACTGAATCCAGGCCCTCTGCAGTGAGCTCATGGGAGTCCTAACCATTAGATGTTGAGAGAATTCCTGAAAATTTTTCATATTAACAGTAACTTCACAGTACATCAACTTGAAACTTATTTCTATGATCTGTTGGTCATTTAAAACTTTGTGCTAATATTAACTCGGTGTTGGAGAAGATTGTTGAGAGTCCCTTGGACTGCAGGGAGATCCAACCAGTCCACCCTAAAGATCAGTCCTGGGTGTTCACTGGAAGGACTATGTTGAAGCTGAAACTCCCAATACTTTGGCCACCTGATGCAAAGAACTAACTCATTTGAAAAGACCCTGATGCTGGGAAAGATTGAAGGCGGGAGGAGAAGGGGACGACAGAGGATGAGATGGTTGGGTGGCATCACTGACTCAATGGACATTAGTTTGGGTAAACTCTGGGAGTTCATGATGGACAGGAGGCCTGGCGTGCTGCAGTCCATGGGGTCGCAAAGAGTCGGACACGACTGAGCGACTGAACCGAACTGAACTGATCTAACTTGAGCTAATTAACTCTTGGACGCCTTGCTATGATCTAAGAATAGTTTTAAAGTTATATAATTTTGCTTATTCTTATATGCTACACAGAGGCGGTATCTCTGAATTAGATTAACAAACGCGCTCCGTTTTGCCACTTAGAGGGGGTAAAACGGTAGTGGTGTTTGTAGAAAGTTGCGTCCTAACCGTTAGGAGTTTCGTTAATCTCTTAAAATGCTCGACTACGACAGCTCCCAATTATTCACCTTCTCGTGGAAGGATGACAGGGATAGAGAAGAACTGTTTACTAATGCCAGGCCCCGCAGACAGCCTCAATGCACCTGCGCAAACCAGGACAGGAACACCCACAAGACAAAGAACACCCGTAATTATACACCTGTGCACCGACTGGACTCGTGCGCGCACGCACCCCACGCTCCCTTAACTCCGCCCCCTCGTGCGTGCCGACACCTCCTTCCGTCCAACTTCGGTTTCCTCTGCGAGGAGCCCCGCCCTCTTCCGGGACCAGACGTCATCATTCTCGCTTCCCGGTAACTACGGTGATGAGCGGGACTTCCCACTGAAGGGGACGGGCGTCTTATTGGACGGCGGCGAGCTCCTGAGGCGCCCCAGTTGTGCCTAGAAAACAGTTCTGTAGGCGCCTGTGTTCCGTGCGGCAGAAGGGTTTAGAGTTGAACGTGGAAAAACGTGTATTCTGAGGAACTGTGATTTTGAGGCGTGAAGCGCGTCTGGCTTGCCCTGTTTCAATATGGCGGCGCAGCCTGTCTGAGTGTCTTCCTTCCTCTCTCCCGCCCCCAGGCTTTGTTTGATTGGCTAGCGGACGGCGCCGTGGAGTGACGCAAAAAGGTGCTGCCCAATCGGCTTAGAGCTGAGGTGGACTTGGTGGTGGAAGCCGGAGCCCGGCTTTTAGCAGCTGTGGTTGCGGAAGGCTGCGGCCAGGTGAGCTCCCCGGGCCAGGTGAGCGGGCAGCACAGGTGATGAGAGGCCGAGAGCGGGGATAAGAGTCTCTGCTGAGGGCAGGTGGGTTACTCCTGGGACGAGTCCTTTTCCCAGCAGGCGGAGGAACTGAGGGGATCGGTGACCCAAGGGTTTGTTGAGAGTGGCGCGGTCCCCGCCAGCTGGGGCGGTGGGCCTGCTTTTGGCGCAGAATCCCTCGGACTCGAGGGACGGGGCCCGGAAGGATCCAACGTCCATTTTAAAGTTGAGGAACTCGAGAATTAGTTTAAATGATTTACGCTTCGTAACGGAGTCGGAGCTAAGAACCCAGGTCTTCGGACTCCTTGCTTAGCCTTAGCTGCGTCCTGAAAAGTCATGCCCTTAAGGTGGAATGAATGGTGCAGATTTTTTTTTTACAGATACATATACAGGATCTTAATGCACTGTTGGCTCATGCACACAGTTTTGCATGTAGTTTCAAAGGATTTATTGACCTTATGAAGTTCCTTGTTGGCTGTGAGCCCAGAGTTAAGAATCCATGCTGTTGAAAGAGTGAGGGGAAGAGAGGCAGTGGGAAATGGACAGTGCAGGTTTTAATATGTAGATGCTTGGGGACATAGGACGGAGATACAGTACCTATTAGTAAGGAAATGTTTTGAGAAGGAAAATGGTCACTTAATGAAAGCTGCTGAGGTGCTTGCTGAGAGTGCTTTCATTCCCACCTAAATTACCTTTTGCTGCCCAGGAAGCTGTGGAAGTGTTTCTGTGTATATAGTGCCTCAGTTTCCCACTTTTGCCAGAAATAACATATGCCTCAGGGGTTTAATTGGAACAGACATTTGGAATTTCTATGATCAATGTTGTGTGTAGCAAAGTAATCGGTTCATTCACATTTATAAGCTCTATATTGTTTTCTTTGTCCGAATTATTAACAGTATGGTACATCTTAAAATAATTGGAGACAGTCATTATTTAGCATTGCATAAGTGAGCACTAGAGGCCACTTATATAATAGATTCCTTAATTTGCGTTTTTTCCCATTGTTGAGCTTTTTGTTTCCTTGAATCCTACCTAATAGCTGAACTGTACGTTAGCCTAGATTTTAGTATGTAAACAGGATGTATAGAGCACTCAGGGGAATTGGCATTATCTGGGTTTGGAAAATGTACTTAATCTGAATGGCTGTTAAAGTTGGAATCTTTCAAGGCATGAGCATAAGTGACTGTGGTGAGAGGATAGGTGCTGCTGAGGTGTGTATGTAGTGTAGTAGTCCGCTGGCCTTTAATTCCGGTGATCCCAAGAAGTACTTTGGGTAAGAACTGGGGGCTGTTCACTCCATGAATAGCATTTGAGCATCAGTATCTAGGTCTGGTCTTTGTAGTTAATAATGGTAAGAGGGAAAAGGGCACAAAACCAAGATCACTTGGAATGTAAATTTTAATACAAGTTTTACTGAAATAGAATCAGGAGGAAAGGGGGTCAGGGAGGAAGGTAGCCAGCTTCTGAAGCAGCTTTAACACGGGGTTGAAATCTGCTTGGCTGAAGTGATAATGGGCTGTTTGAGGAGATTTAAATGACTCTTACTCAACTGCATGCAGCTTAGAGATGAACAAGTGATTGTAAACCTCCCGCCCCTTTTATTTTTTTTAAGTGCTAGAAACGGGGATTTGAGAAAGGAAAAGGAAAGTAGCCGTAAAGTTAACTGACTCTTGGGGGTCAGAGAGAAGTGAGAACGTTGACATCCTCCAGTGACAAGTTCTTCTAGACTTAAGTGTTTAAAGAATAGTTGCGTTAGGTCATCATCTTTTTTTTGAAGTTCAGTTGGGAATTTCACATACAATTAAGGGTTTATCTGTAGTTTTTTTTTTAGACGATGGCCACATACCTGGAGTTCATTCAGCAGAATGAAGAACACGATGGTGTGCGTTTTAGTTGGAATGTGTGGCCTTCCAGCAGACTCGAGGCTACAAGAATGGTTGTTCCCCTTGCTTGTCTTCTCACTCCTTTAAAAGAACGTCCAGACCTGCCTCCCGTACAGTATGAACCAGTGCTCTGCAGCAGGCCAACTTGCAAAGCCATTCTCAATCCACTTTGGTATGAACTCTTTTAAAAACCAGTAAAAAGGATAACTACAATAAATTCCGACGTTTACGTGATTCTCATAAAAGTGATTCATTTGGGCAAGATATCAGATCTGAGATGAGTAGTGAATAGTGAGATACTTAGGTAATGAGTGCTTTTGGGACTCCCTCTGGCCTGATAACTCCAAATAGAATTAGAACTTATGGGGTGAGGTGGAGGGAAAGGATTGGTTGTTGTTTTTCCCTTCTGGTTTGCAGTTTATTTTTGGTTTAACCATTCATTTTATTGGTGTCTTTAAAGCTTTTTCCAGAAAAATCCAAATGCTTTAGATAGTTCTGTCACACCTACCTGGTATGGTGATCTTGTATGGCAGGAAGAAATAACAGGGAGAAGAAATTTAGCTCTCAAAAGATATTATTGTTAAGTGTAACTTTTTTTTGCACCTGGAATAGTGACCTGTGATTACTCTCGTAAATGTGGGCACTCTTTGAAAGAATTTGTAAACAAATGAAGAGTGTCATAAATACTCTTTAAAGGATAAAATTTTTATATAAGGGAACTTTTTTTTACTTCATTCTCCTTGCTTTTACTTGATGTGCCCATGTATAAGATGCTGCTGCTCTTTTAAAATAATAGCTCCTGATGTTAATTTTCTAAACGTAGAAAGCAAGGGGCAAGCAAGAAATTTCAGAAAGTGTATCAACCCAGAAGCATTCCTACCCAGCTTCTTCAAGTGAACTAAGTGTGGTTCAAATCTGAGGAGTTTTTCCTGTGTGAAAGGTACTTTTTAGTACCAAAATTTAGTAGTTTCACATATCCGAAAAGTAAAAATGTTAGGAAAATCATAAAGACTATTTAGATAACGGGGCCATAGAAAGCAGCGAATAAATTTAATAGCTCATGAACTTCTAAATATTATCTAGGAAGTCAGAAAAGAGAAAAAAGGGTTTAGTAGCCATTCATTGTTGGTGCTTGAAGGAGCCTTTCTGTGTCCTTAGCCAGAACTCGAGCTGCAGAGAAGGTGTTGCGTGCCTTCATCCACTGATGCACCCACATAGGAACACACATCTCTGAGATTAACTGAACTTGAAGTTTACACGTAAATGTTTTCTAGCTTAAAACACGTTATTGACCAGAGACGTATTAATGCCAGAGGTGTTTGTTTCTACAAAAATCCCCCGCTCAGTACTGTGTTAAAAATGAAAATAGTACCTGGATGTAATATTTTCTTTCTCACAGTCAGGTTGATTATCGAGCAAAGCTTTGGGCCTGTAATTTCTGTTTCCAGAGAAATCAGGTATGTGAATATAATTATTTTAAAAGTATTCTCTGTGTTTCAGTTCGTTGTCCTACGGTGAAAAAATTGAGGTGAATTTGGGTCTCCCCTGGTAATATTGAACATTGAACATCCGTGATTTTTCTTTGAAATGGTCATTCCGTTTCTTTATTTGAGTCTTTGTCGTTTGCTGTGGAGAGGACATAGAGTTCCTTTTTTTTTTTTTCCTAAGTACGCTCTTTATAAGCACTGAGTATGTTATATGTTACCCTAGAAAACAGATGAGGTGTTTTTATTACATTTGACTTTAATTTATTTTAATTGGATACTGGATTTTCATTTTCTGACCCTTCTAACTTTTAGGGTCAAATATCAGTATTTATCTTATTTTGATTTAAGCATTTTTAAGCTATTGAGCTAAGAGCTCCCAAATGATGAGAGAGAATTCTCTTTGACATGAACTGTGCCTATGAAGAAAATATTCTAAAAGTGGATTATGCTAAGTATTGCACAGTTCTATGTGCATTTACTAAAAATCACTGAATTGTGCATTTAAAATGAGTGAATTTTATGGTATATAAACTGTACCTTGGTAAAGCAGTTAGCAAATAATTGGTTATGCTCATCATAGTATGTACTGTTCTAGTAGATCTTAAGATACTAATGATCTACTTATTCTTAAATTGATCATAATTATGAGTCTCATGCTCAGTGCACACTGAGTCCAGTGATAAAGGACCAGCCTGCAGTTGATAACTGAGTATAAGCTTGAGAATTAGAAGCAGGTACTATTCAGTATTTATTTTTTTAAAATTCATTTATTTTGGCCATGCCGGGTCTTAGCTGAGGCACATGAGAGCTTCATTTCAACATTCAGAATCTTTAATTGCAGCATGTGGGATCTAGTTCCCTGACCAGGGATCAAACCCAGGCCTCCTGCATTGGAAACATGGAGTCTTAGCCACTGGATCACCAGGGAAGTCCCACCATTCAGGATTCCATGGGCGATTCAGAAGTTTATACAAGTCTTAAAAACATTCCTATACCCTATTACACTCAGAATTGATGTCCGTTTAATTTTATTAATTGTGAAAATTCTTCTGGATCAAAAAGACAGTATCAAGAGAGTAAAAGCCAGCTCATACAGTGGGTGAAAGTATTTGCAAATCATATGTCTAAGGGATTAATGTGTAGAATATTTAAGAACTCATAATAGTCAACAACAGGGAAGCCCAATTCAAAAATGTCCAAAGGACTTGAAGAGATAGTTTCTCCGAAAATGATAGATGGATGGCCAATAAGCACATAAAAAGGTGCTCATCGTCACTAATCATTAATGATGTTTACCAAATGATACAACATTCCCACCTCTGGATATATATCCAAAAGAACGGAAAACAGGGTCTTGTAGATACACACTCCAGTTCAGTTCAGTTCAGTTCAGTTCAGTTCAGTCGCTCAGCTGTGTCTGACTCTTTGCGACCCCATGAATCACAGCATGCCAGGCCTCCCTGTCCATCACCAACTCCCGGAGTTCACTCAGACTCAGGTCCATCGAGTCAGTGATGCCATCCAGCCATCTCATCCTCTGTCGTCCCCTTCTCCTCCTGCCCCCAACCCCTCCCAGCATCAGAGTCTTTTCCAATCAGTCAACTCTTGGCATGAGGTGGCCAAAGTACTGGAGTTTCAGCTTTAGCATCATTCCTTCCAAAGAAATCGCAGGACTGATCTCCTTCAGAATGGACTGGTTTTATCTCCTTGCAGTCCAAGGGACTCTCAAGAGTCTTCTCCAACAGCACGATTCAAAAGCATCAATTTTTCGGCGCTCAGCTTTCTTCACAGTCCAACTCTCACATCCATACATGACCACAGGAAAAACCATAGCCTTGACTAGACGGACCTTTGTTGGCAAAGTAATGTCTCTGCTTTTGAATATGCTGTCTAGGTTGGTCATAACTTTTCTTCCAAGGAGTAAGCGTCTTTTAATTTCATGGCTGCAGTCACCATCTGCAGTGATTTTGGAGCCCCCAAAAATAAAGTCTGACACTGTTTCCACTGTTTCCCCATCTATTTCCCATGAAGTGGTGGGACTGGATGACATGATCTTTGTTTTCTGAATGTTGAGCTTTAAGCCAACTTTTTCACTCTCCTCTTTCACTTTGATCAAGAGGCTTTTTAGTTCCTCTTCACTTTCTGCCTTAAGAGTGGTGTCATCTGCATATCTGAGGTTATTGATATTTCTCCCGGCAATCTTGATTCCAGCTTGTGTTTCTTCCAGTC